>JAOTAZ010000220.1:40999199-41009575 GCA_025629785.1 Erythroxylum oxycarpum | reverse complement strand
GGAAAATATCATGACTGCATGCCAATTTCGTAATTTGTACTCATGTCTTCTAACCCCTAATTTGGGGCGTTACAAAACCTCTTATCTTATCAGTTTAATTTTTAATTCAGTTTTTAAAACATTGTTTATTTGCTATGCTTATAAGACCGTACATGGTTGCACAACTTTTCTTATTTAAAAATTGTTCTAACAATCTTTATAGTTTTTATCTTTCATTTAGGGACATTATGTTTTAGTTAAGAACCTTAATTATATATATATACACACACACATCGACTTAATGGTCGTGATTATTATAACTAAATATCCTTTTAAAGTGTGACTAACATCCATTGTAAAATATGATTAATCATTTAATAATTCAAACTTTTATATCTCAATATACGATTTTATCTTATTAAAACTATTCCTTAATTTAAATTATGATATTCATAATGACACAACACATTCTAATAACATATTTATTCTCTTAAATTTTATTAAACGAATTCCTAAATTCTTAAATTTTTTTAAAAATAAAACGGAAGTTATATGCACTATTTCAATGCATAAAAACTTAGTTCAAATTTATTAAAAGGTATTCCTTCAAACATGATTATCCTTAAACTACAGTTATTCTTTTGAAAGAAAATATTATCCTTCAATTAAGATAATCATTTTCAATTTTGAATTTAATTATTTGAGACAAAAAGAAATAAAAACTCTTAACTTATTTTATATAATGAAAATGATACATTACTCAAAATAAAGTTAATTGATTTAGAGATTTTAACATTTCATCGACGCCATTTTCTATTTACAAATATTGTATGAATTCACAAAAAAAATATAGTTTGTAATTAATTTCTAATTTTGTCTAGGTCGCTTTATGTTTTTATTTATTGTAAAATGTGGTTTTACACTTTACTCCAATTTTTGGGTCAATATAAGAGCGCGTGCATTTTTCTTTCTTTGAACGCACGCTCGTAGGTGGCAACCGCGCGTAACTTTAACTTGTAATCTGATGTATAACACCTGTCGACAATGGATTGGACAGGAATGAAATTCATACAAGAAAGAAGTCAGAATGTGAGACAACTGACTTTTTCTTCTCCTCTTCTTTGACCTAACATCCAAAGCCTTGACACCTAAGTAATTGTGGCTATTAAGAGACTCCATATCTCAATCTTCCAACTTTTTCTCGTTTCTCATAGTTGCTCTCTCTCTCTCTCTCTCGTTTCTTTTCTGCTTCCTGTTTATCACTTTCCACTTTTACTTGTTTTTTTCTATTAATTTTGAGCTAAATTCCCAGCATTTCGGTTGAGAAAACAGCCGGGATCAGCACCGAAAAGTTCACTTCCTTGCCACTTTTTATTTTGTTGGTAGGTAACTGTCACTAGCTTTTGGCTTTTATGATTAAGCCCTTTTCTTGTTATTTATTCAACAAACTTTGATCTCAAAGATCCTTCGATTCATTTGCTGAATTTTGCAGGTAAAGCCTTTGTGCTTTGAGAGACTAGTCCCTGGTTGGGTTGTGTAATCGTCCTTCTGATGTTTTGTTTTCGTTCACCGAATCAAAAATTCAAACCCGTGAATTTCTCATCTGGGTCACTTTTATTGTACTCTTTTCCATCTATTTTCCTGCCGTCTGATGTTATCTTCTTTATATGTTGCTTCCACTGCCTTAGATTTCGCTCAAAAATTTCATAATCGACCGTTATCTATTTGAGTGAAAGGTTCTTGTATTTTTTAGTCTTGACGTCAAAGTTGGATCGGTACAATGGCAGATAGATATAGGATGCTTTCAATTGAGGAATTGCCATCACATCTGATTTTAGAGATATTGACGACAAGCAGGCTAAGTGCCACTGATCTTGTGTGTTTAGAGCTGACTTCTAGGACTTTTGGGGGTCCCCATGGCTTTTACTCTCAAAAATTCAGGTCATTAGTGGATTTTGCTGCGTTTCAGCTATGCGTGTCAAATAGTATTTATCAGGGTATGGGGTTGAATGCTCGGAAGCAGCTGATTGATCGGTGTGAAGGGAAATGGAAGAGAGTTTTGAGATTCTTGCAGTCACTGGAGGAATCGTCTGGAGTAGTTCAGACTTCTGCAGGCAATGTACGCATATGCTTATACATACTGAATGAATAGTGTATATACACATTCTTGAAGTTAGTGCTCATATGTCCATGTGGAATACTGATCTGGTTACCTGTCGATTTTGGACTTTACATTTATATCTTTTTGACATTTTGGTTGATATACAAACTCTAGATATGACAAAGATAGTTCTACCTCGTTCTTTTTAGTTTTTTAATCTTTAGCTGTTTCCGTGGTCAGTCTAGAATTTTTACCCATGAGCATACAGCTTTGCACTTTCCTTGCTGATCATTGATTATAAGGGCTAGTTTTGGCAGCTTTTACTTTTTTGTTATGAACTAAATGGGAAAACTCACTTGGAAAAGAATCTAAAATCCAATATCTAATATCACACGCCATTTTCACCACATTATTGGGACTCTATGCAAATGATGCACTCATATCAGTGTGCTGCCTACCTATTTGTATAAACTATTTTACCTGGAGCTTTGAGAACATAGAACCTGCTATTAGCTGAAAGGATGGCCTCCTTGCCCATGCAACGGTATTTTTATTGTTTTTTCTGACAATGACCTTTCTTTTTCATGCTTTTCCTCTATTTATGTTTTAGTCAATGTTTCTTAAGAGGTTAATTTTCTTTTCTATTGCTGGTTGAATATACAGATGCAGATTACAACTGGCAGGTATCACACATTGCTGATTAGCAATTCATCCATTTACTCTTGTGGTTCCAGTTTGTGTGGTGTTCTTGGACATGGTCCTGAAATAACACAATTAGTGGCTTTCTCCCGCATTAATTTCCCACTTTCTGCGTCTGTGGTCCAAGTCTCAGCTTCCCAGAATCATGCTGCTTTTGTTTTGAAGTCTGGAGAGGTTTGTAACTGCATAGCATATCCTAGTCATGCATTTTGCTGCATTTATTCCTGAGTTAGGCTTTGAGAATATATTGCTTGGCGACCAAGAATAAACATAGGTGGATATTTAGTGATAAACAAGCTGCATATAGGTTTGTTGAGACAATTGTGCTTTACTGAACCAATACTTGATTCCGCTTAAAACTTACAAGCCGCAAAAGTATTATTCATGACTTCATTTATTTCTTTAACGAGAAAAGATGGGCCATGCTGGTTCCTTAGTTGTTGGGCCCTTATGCTAAGATGCGACTACTACATAAGCAATATCTTGTTATCTTTACATTGTATGTCTTGATACCTTGTTCTGCTAGAATCGACTAGAAAAATTAAGTTTCTCAGATGATCGCCAGAGTGTAATGAAAAAGTCAGGTTTTTCTGCTGTATTCCTAACTTCTGCAGCATAGAAATTTGATTATGTGTTCTGTTTTTGAAAATGGATGTTATTATCAACTTAATCTTTCAATTGTCAGTGCAGGTTTTCACATGTGGGGATAATTCATCGTTTTGTTGTGGTCATAGAGATATTGGCCGCCCCATATTTAGGCCTAGAATTGTAGAGTCATTGAAGGGAATTTTTTGCAAGCAGGTAAGTATCTAGTGTGGTAATAGGTAGTGGATATTGTTGCTGAATAATGTGATTCAGGAGTAATAGTGACAATGTGCACCATCCATCTTGTTTTTTTATTCTTTGGTGTGGATTGACATTCTGTTGTTTGTTCTTTCCTCCAAATTATCATTGCTAAGCCTGGCAAATTTTCAGGTTGCTGCTGGCCTTAACTTTACAGTTTTTCTTACAAGACAAGGCCATGTCTACACTTGTGGAACCAACGCGCACGGGCAGCTTGGTCACGGTGATACAGTAGACAGACCAACACCCACTATCATTGAACTGCTTGAGGGAATTGGCTCTGTGGTCCAAGTTGCTGCCGGGCCCAGTTATGTTCTGGCTGTCACTGGTAATGGTGTGGTTTACTCATTTGGTTCTGGCTCTAATTTCTGTCTTGGCCATGGAGAGCAGCATGATGAGTTCCAGCCACGTGCTATCCAAACATTCATAAGGAAGGGTATCCATGTTGTCCGTGTCTCTGCTGGGGATGAGCATGCCGTGGCACTGGATTCTAGTGGATTTGTGAGTCCCTGCACTCGCTATAAATTTGTGCTTCAAAATTTGATTCTTGGTTCTTAATGCTTGTGCTATCTTTGACCAACTTTATGTCATGTCGATTGTAGGTATACACTTGGGGAAAAGGTTATTGTGGAGCATTAGGACATGGAGATGAGATTGACAAGACCCTTCCTGAACTCTTGAGCAGCCTTAAGAACTGCCTCTGTGTGCAGGTTGGGTTATGTTTTTCCTGTTTGAAAAATCAAGTGTATTTTCTTGATTTTCCTTGCTTGAATATTATATACATGTAATAGATATAGCAAGAAGCCATATCCAATTCACGACAACATGAACTGCATAACTAGTGGTGTTTTAAATGAAAATTAGTTAGAAAGCATTTTTAATGAGAAGCTCTTAATTTTAGTTCATAATTCCTCAAAATGTGAATATATTTACATCCTTGGTAGATTTTCTAATAATTCCTTTTCTATATTCTATGTGTACTGAAAATATGAAATACTTTAACAAAATAATTGCACAATCTTCAATAAAAAATAAAAAATAAAAACCATTTTTATTTCCTAGATGTTCTTATTCTGGTGGATATTCTGTTTCCTAAAGCATTGAAATCTTTGCACATCACTTATTACATCAAATTTTGAAGCCATAGGTGAGTGGTTTTGCCTATATGCCCAAGAAGATTGGAAATCCTTACAATCTTTGATTATGTTTGATTTTGTCTTTGATCATTCCATATAATAGCGGATATACTTACCTTTATTTCCCTGAATATAATTGTGTACTTCCCCACAATAGTATGTTTTAAGTTTTAACTCCCAAGAGTGCAACATTTTTTAGTTTCATAGGTTGTTCAGAGTGGAAAAAAGAGGTGTATCAGTTGATAACTTGGCATTTCAATGAGAAATGCTCCCCTCATATCGTGTGATTGTCAGTTGAGTAACATTATGTTCTTCATTTTATCTGCATTTACAGCCTGTTATGGTAGAATTGCACATGGATTGTTGTTATTGGGAGTTTAAGCATCAGTTTTTCCTCATTTATGTGTACTTTTTTATGGACAGAAATAGATACCTTGAGGCTGCAATCAGTCTTCTTTTTAAGCTGAACAGTGGATTGTAGTTGCTGAATAAAACAAAGCATGCTGTCGTATTCCTTTTTCTGCTTGTTACGTGTGAATTTGTACACAATTATGTGTATGCAACTTTTCACCATAGTTGAAAATTTGACAACAGTGAGGCTCACGAATGATTTCTCCTTTGCATAGGTTTGTGCAAGAAAAAGAAAATCCTTTGTTTTGGTTGATGGTGGAGCTGTTTACGGCTTTGGGTGGATGGGTTTTGGCAGCCTTGGGTTTCTGGATAGGGGAGTATCTGACAAAGTGCTGAGACCTAGAATCCTTGATTCCTTAAGGCCCCACACTGTTTCTCAGATCAGCACCGGTCTCTATCATACCGTTGCCATTACTAACCAAGGCCGGATATTTGGATTTGGTGATAATGAAAGAGCACAACTTGGGCATGACACACATAGAACATGCCTTGAACCAACTGAAATTTTTGTCGGGAAAATGGGCAATGAGACAGCTCTTGTTGCTGGTACTAAGTAACTGGCTTTCTGCAATATGTTCTATGTAAGGCTTACGATCTTTTTTCCTCTAGCGAGTATAGAGTTTCTATTTTTCAGGATATGTGTAACTGTAATTGAGTACATAAGCTAAAGTTGGCGCCTGCAGCTTCAGCAAATGACATTATTCCCTTGTGATTGGGAGCTTTGTTGTGAAGACATTTAACTGCTTGGAGTTGATGGACTCAATTCATATGTTGCTCTTCCAATTGTTTCATTGCTGTTATTTCTCCTTGGAATGGTCAAATCATATTTGCACAGCCAACGACTTTTAGTGAGACGTATTGGCTTATTTTCCTCTTAAGATCATCACTCGTGTACATTTAGGTACTGGATGATCCTGAAACTGTATAAGACAAAGCAGTACTCATTAACTTGAGCCATAGCCAAGAGGCCTAAGCATCTTTTGGTTTATGTAGTCACTTTGGAACAGGGAAGTCGACAATTCTATTCTCTGTGAGGTAAAACATTAGGCCAACTTTGTTTTTCATCAAAGTGATTATGTGCCATACAAATTAACTGCAACATGACTTGTGTCTTAAACAAGCATTCGCCAATTTCGAGACCACCCTGTGCTCATCAAAATTGTGATGAGTGAGGAGATACGGTAATTACGCTGTGCTCTTTACATGGTTTTAGACCAAGATTGACCCTGTTCCGAATAGTTATTACAATGAAATTATTTTCCTTTAATGTTTGGTTGGTAAGAAATGGTGGGAAATCTGGACTCTCTTTTTGTGGATTTGTAGTCGTTATGCAAACAGCATATGCACTAGACACCAAAGAAAATTATCGGTCGTCCTCTCTCTGTTTGTAAGGAAAAAGACATGACAATATGCTTGCTTCTCTAGTTTGCAAAAATACAAAGATACACCAGCCCAAGGAGTCTTAATACAATGTGGTTAAAGAAGACCCTTCCAGCTGCTATGAAAGGTACCCCATGTTTCTGTTTCCTGTCTCTTTCAAAACTGTAACACATCCACCAGAAGTGATCATACAATTTAAGATCACCACAATAGGGTTGGATGTTTTGCTTGAAATTTGCAAACGTTTGCTTAAAATGGCTGCAGAAATTATTGCATACTATTCTTGAGACTGTCCCTTTTGTACAATGTAGGATTCCTCTTCTAAATCAAGTTCCAAGTGGTAAATAAATGAGATTGACACAATATCTACCAAAGGGATTTCAGTTTCGTGCAGGATGACACTATGATCAAATCTCACTCGTTAAACCAGGTTTGTTGTCCAAACATATAGGTGAACTGCAAGGAGACCGGACATAATAGGAAAACAAACAACAGTCTATTATATCCCTAATGTTCCATAACTCCATATCTGTCAAAAATCATGTTGAAATCGGAATTCCTGTAATTGTGTTTCTGAATCTCTAAACGCTTGTTCATAACGTTGAAACCTGAGCTCACCAATCATCTTGATGCCTAATGCTCATTGAAAAATTCGTCCTTTTGGGAGAACAAACAAATCTTCTTCTGCCATGTAGGTTTATAGCATAGTTCAGGTAATCTGATTGAATTTGGTTTGGATAGAGACATCTGATTCCAAGTTTTAGTGATCCTCTCTTTCGGTCAAACATACCATCATCCCTGAAAAATTTAGTCCTTGGCAACTGAATATGTTTAATATTAACACAATACCAATATACAGAAGTGGGATTGTGTATATCATGATGTCTATTTTGTTGGCGTTTGGTTCTATCTTTCATTAAAGCGAGTGAAGGGACCAGTAAAATTCGTACAAAAAGTTAATTGGGGAACTGTTTCTTTATTTAAAACAGAGTTTTATTATGTATTAAAGATAAAAGACAATTAGTTAGATAAGCACATCATTATACAGCATGATTTACACTAACCACACACTTTCACTTTTACTTGGACAACTCAACTATTTTTGTCTTCTAATGAGATCCATCGTACGGTTGCCGCCCTGAAATTGAAATGCTCCAGCATGGGCTGTTTATGAGCAAGCCTCTTCTGCCCTCCTCCTCCATCCCCTGCGAACCTTCCTCTATTTTCCAGAGAATCGCCTTTCAAGAGGATTAAAGAATCTGTATTGGATCCAAGGAACTAAAGAAGTTTCCAAGCAAGCTGGAAGTGGTTAACTGCGAGAGAGGGATATTTCTAGGATTCGCTCTATAAGTACTGCTGTGAGCTGTCACTGGGGAAGGATATCAGAAATTGCGCAGGCTGTACAAGTCACATGGCTTTGGTTAACTACAACAACCTAATGCCAAGATTTCCACACATGACACTAAATGAGCAAACCTTTGACTTGCAAAGGCAAGTGCCTTAATTAAGGATATGGAGACAAGAATCAGATATGTGTATCCCTGCCTTCCTGGCTTTTAATAATTAAGCAGGAAAATAAACAGAAACACAGACGCGCACACACAATAGAAAACCCGCAAAACACTTGCAAAGATCAAATTGAAGTACCAGATTGGTTTATGATATACTACACAAAATGGCTACTTGATCCAGTCTCAATTTAAGACTAAACGATGAAGATAAAGAGGAACAACACTTTACTACAAAAAGCTCATCATCTGTTTTAGGCAATAGATTTTAAGCTTTCCCTGAAAACTTTTAACATTGTAGAGAATGTGACAATTCCAACCAAGCTTCCATCACCCTCGGTAACCCATACGTAATTAACTCTGTGTGCAATTGCCTGAATCATTACTGCCACTAGTGAGCTCTCTGGATGACACACTATTGCCTCAGCACTTCGTGCCATCCTAGCCGAGTAACTAATGAACCTACTGGACTTCAGTGACCGGCTTCTCAATGTAGCCACTGGCGATTCCTCATCCGAGGACGACACCAATGACATGCACGAAGGATTCATTGAAGAGGCAGAATTTACAAACTGTCCAAGCATTAAATCCAATCCTTTTTCTTTGAGCCTCTCGATGACGACCTTAACAAGGTCCTCCGGAGGGCCACCGCAGTCAATGTAGGCCATAAGGTCGCCAGAGGAAAGGGTGGCGATTGCTGCAGCTACCGTCTCGTCACAGCAAGCTAACGTGTGGGGTGAGAGCTCTCCGATCAATACTCCCTCGTCGACCACTGCCACCGAAGTTTGGTCGACGAGAGAGCGAGCTACTGATGCAATTGCAGCTGATGCAGAGGAGTAGTACTCAGTGGTAATGGTGTTAGGATTGATAATGTCAAGACTGTCTATTGAGAACGCAGGAAGCGGAGAGAATAGTCCTATGGAGCCAAGGAGGAATCGAACTATGTCCTCTTGTGTTAGCCAGCAAAATTCACGGCCGTTTTTGTGAATTGTTGTGGGGTTGTTTCTTGGTAAAGTGAGTTTTTGGACTTGCTTTCTTCTTGAACTGAGCTTGGTCTTTATTGGTACCACCAGGTTTTGAGCTCCTTGGAGGATCAGATCAATTGCCTCTACTAAACTGAAAATAGTAATTGTCAATTGTCAGTTCATTTGCAAGGAACAGAAGCAATAAAGATTGGAACTTTATTGGAAGTTGGTGTTCATTTCTTGTACATAGGTTCGATTGATGCCCAAATGCTTATTTCTACAGACTTTTTGGTTTGAAAAATATGAAAATCGAGATTAAGATCGAGGGTTAGAGAGATATTTGGACGTATGCAGGAATTTCGGGGGTCAAGAAATTAAGAATTAAACAAGCAGTGATGTTGTCATTTCAAATAAAAAGACCGAGATCAAAAGAAAAATATAAGCTTTTGAATTAAAAAATTTTGAAAAGCTGAAGTTTAAGATGGTGAAAATCCGGAAATTTGGTGTGATCAATACCTTGAAGATGGCTCCACATGCACTATAACTCCAGGAGTCTTAGGGAGGAGCACAGAGACAGGTGCCTTCAGAGCAGAGGAAGGTGACAACAAGTTGTCCTCTTTGCAAAGATAGCAAATCACATCCACCATGCACACTTTTCCAACACATCGACACGCATCGTGATCATCAAATCCATCATTCAGGTCCACAGTAGAAGTTGTGTTTGTCGAGTGATCGCAGCTCCAGACGCTCAAGAAGTTGTCGTCGGAGTTTTTGAGAGCGAAGAGAGAGTCGGCGATGGTGGCGGAGAGTGGAAGAGACCTCAGCGCGGGCTTGCCTAGACAGAGGTCAGATACAACGTGCAAAAGCAAGTTCACTGCCATGCAAGAACCAGAAAATGAGTTTGGAGTAAAAAGGTATGAGACGTGAGATTTAGAACTTGGAAGGGGAAGAGGGGTGATGGTGGTGCAGTGGAAATTGAGAATAGGTGAGGTATTATATACCAGTTTTACTGTTTTAGAGAAGAGTCCAAGGACGTGCGGGTCCATAGCTGCCGTTTGGAGGATATGTGACCAAAAAATAAGAAAGAATATGGTATGGTTGGTACAAATTCGGGTTGGTAATTTTTGTAACGCTCCGAGATATCAAAGGAAAGTATTACATATTTGTGCTAGACTGCGAGTCTTCAATCTCGAAAGGGAAGAGAAAAAGTAGAGATTATAGCATTTGATTAGCACGAGACATATATTCAGTATTTTAATTTAATATGGTTTTTAATAATTACATTGTTTAATTTTATTAATCACTTCACCTTAAAAACTTTTATTAATATTCTCTAAATAAATTTATACGTAAA
>JAOTAZ010000220.1:40981483-40994870 GCA_025629785.1 Erythroxylum oxycarpum | reverse complement strand
CATCCATAAATACATCGTAACATCCCCTCCTCAAGTGGGAAGTGGTGGTGAAACCAGTCCCAACTTGGCAATAAAAACGGCAAATTGTGGATTGCCCAGTGATTTTGTCAAAACATCAGCAAGTTGGTGACGAGTCGAAACATACATAGGAGCAATAATGTAGGACCTCACATCCACAGGACCTCGGCCTCTCGGGCCTTGTGTCCTCCAAAGGGCCTCGGCCTCTAGGGCCTCGCGCCCACCCGCTTGCAAATATTGTCCGCTTTGGGCCTCGCACCCTCACGGTTTTGCTTTTCCACAGGACTTCCCAGGAGGTCACCCATCCTGATACTGCTCTGGCCCTAGCATGTTTAACTTCGAAGTTCTGATGGGATCTGGTGTGTTAAGGCATGAAAATTGCGTCTGCAAGGGGAAGGTATCCACACCCTTATAAGGGGTGCTTTGTTCTCCTTCCCAACCGATGTGGGATCTTACAAATAAACCCTTCCTTAAACTTATTTCGTATGAGGTGACAATCAATTTCCAGGTGTTTCGTACATTCTTGAAACACGGGATTTTCAGTGATGTATAAGGCGGATTTACAATCATACCATAAAGGAATCGGGGCAGACCGATGGACGTGAAAATCCTGAAGTAAATAAGACACCTATTGAAGCTTGCAAACCACAAAACCCATGCTTCAATACTCTGCTTCAGAAGAGCTGCGCGACACAGTATTCTGCTTCTCAGTTTTCCAGGAAACTAGTGAACCACCCAGAAAAACACAATAACCACTTAAAGATTTCCAACTCAGAGGACACACCGCCCAATCACTATCACAATAAGCTTTGACATCCGTATTGGGCGTAGCTAAATTAAACAAACCATGCGAACTTGTACCGTGAAGATCACGAAGGATATGTAAGACGCCAAGCCAATAAGTCTCACACGGATTGCATAAAAACTGACTTAGTTGTTGAACACTGTAAGAGATATCGGGTCACGTCATATTCAAATACAGCAAATGCCCCACCAACCGCCGATACTTCTTTGGTTCGATAAGGGGAGCAAAAACTTCATCAAAGTTATGATTTCGAGGCAACAACGTGAAAGCAACCTTGGAATCATTGAATCCGGCATTCGATATAATTTCAGATAAATACTTGTGCTGAGAAACAAAAATTCCAGCTTCAGACCTCGCAATCTTGATACCCAAAAATATCTTGCATAACCTAAGTCTTTGATAGTCAACTTTGAATGCAAAAACTGCTTCACTGCAATAATGTCCACTTCATTAGACCCAGCGATTAAAACATCATCTACATACACAATTAGAGCAAAAAAAGAACTCCTAGAGGATTTCGTGTATAAGCAATAATCATAGGTAGACTGTATAAAACCATATGACAATAATTGGCTGGTAAACTCTGCATTCCACTCACGCGATGCCTACTTCAACCCATAAAGAGACTTCCGTAGGCGACAAACTTCACCAGGTTTTGCCTTGGTGTAACCCTCCGGTGGAGCCAAGTACACTTCCTCCTTCAAGTACCCATGAAGAAAGGTGTTGTTAATGTCGAGATGATGGAAACACCAACCTTCTTGGCAGCCAAATCCAAGAAAATCCGAACGGTGACAAGCTTGGCAACTGGAGAAAAACTGTCACAGTAATCCACCCCTTCCTTTTGGTTATAACCCCGTGCATAAAGCTTCACTTTTAATCTTTCGATCGTCCCATCAGTATTATATTTTACCTTATAAACCCATTTCGTACCAATAGCCTGTTTTCTGGCTAGTAAAGTGGTGATCTCCCACGTGGCATTATCCTCCAAAGCCTTGAATTCTTGATTCATCGTCGTAACCCACCTAGGATGCAAGACGACCTAGTTATAAGTAGCTGGCTCCTTGACCTCATCAATATTTTCCATAAAAGCCAAATAACTTAGTGAAAACCAAAAAGTCGACGTATCGGCACTGGAAATGAAATTCACATTTCCACAAACAAAATCATGCATCCATGCAGGAGGCTGCCGAGGGCGAGTACTAGTGCGCAACAGAGCCCCTTGATTCCCCACTACAGATACTTGGTTAGTAGAATCGAGATGCGGCCCACTAACTACAGGAGCATCAGCCAAAGGAGAAGCAGAAGGAGCAGGGCAATCAGCCACAACATCATCAGAATGGTGCGTCGGCAACACCTCCTGGACAGGATGAGTAAGACATACAAAGGGAAGAGAAGGAGAAGAATCACTAACTGCAAGCTCCGAGGGATTGTGAAAGGGAAACTTATCTTCATAAAATACAACATCTCTAAAATTAAGAAGTCTACAAGATTGTAAATCATACGCTTTATAAGCCTTCTGACCCAGAATATAACCTAAGAAAACACATTTGATGGAGCAAGGAGAAAACTTATCTCGATAGGGCTGAGTATCCATGACAAAACATAAACATCCAAAACTCTTCAAACGCCCATAATCAAGCGGCTTCTGAAACAGCACCTCAAACGGACATTTCTAATGCAAAAGTGGAGTAGGGAGACGATTAATGATATGGGCAGCAGTGAACATAGCCTCGCCCCATAAAGTTTTATGTAAGCCAGCTTGAAATAAAAGAGCACGAGTAACTTAAGCCAAATGCCGATG
This sequence comes from Erythroxylum oxycarpum, assembly GCA_025629785.1. Lineage (NCBI taxonomy): Eukaryota > Viridiplantae > Streptophyta > Magnoliopsida > Malpighiales > Erythroxylaceae > Erythroxylum > Erythroxylum oxycarpum. The sequence goes on along the minus strand of JAOTAZ010000220.1, from coordinate 40,992,246 downwards.
TTTCCTCTCCACCACGCCATTCTGCTGAGGCGTATAAACACAAGTCTTCTTATGCAAAATGCCCATCCTGTCTAACATAGCTTGACATGCGTGATTAACAAATTAAGATCCATTATTTGTTCGAATGCTCTTAATCTTGCAGTCAAACTGATTGTGTAACATAAGGAAATATTTCTCAACAGTATGAGGAACTTGGTGCTTGTACTGAAGCAAAAACAACCAAGTAGCCTGACTGAAATCATCTACAATAGTTAACATATAGTGAGCTTGATTAATAACAGATGGGCTGTAAGGCCCCCAAAGATCAATGTGTAACAACTCTAGAATACCAGTGGTTTGAATGGAAGAAGTGGGAAATGAAAGGCAATGTTGCTTAGAAAAATGACAAACGTCACAAATTTTATTTTCTTTAGAAAGGGAAATACAAGGGATATGTTGTATTACAGGAAAAGAGGCATGACCCAACCTTTGATGCCATAAAGTAGCATTATTACTACCAATTACAGCAGAACAATAAATAGAATTACAAGTATATGAACTATCAGGTGAGTTGACAGAAGAAGAAGAAGAAGAAGGGATAATAGAAGATTTGGAAGTGATGATGTATAGACTGCCTACGACCTGACCAACAACAAGGAGAGCTTTACTCTGCTGGTCCTGTATATAACAATAAGAAGGAAAACAAGAAACAAAAACGTTAGCCTCTTTAGTAAGTCTTTTAACAGAAAGTAAATTGAATTTGAAAGAAGGAATAAGGGGAACATCTTTAAGGGTAAAGATAGAATGTAGGCTCACATGACCAGAACAAGTAACATGTTTAAGACTATTATCAGGTAGATGAATAGGGATAGGAAACTGAAGTTGTGTAACATTCATCATAGATCTTGCATCAAAACACATGTGATTCGAAGCACCACTATCAACAATCCAAACATAACTAGAATTGAGGGAATAAGCATGAAGAGTATGATGTATTTTAGCAACTTGACTTGCAACATTTTCAAGATCAGTGACCATGTTCACATAATCGGTAGCTGGTTGCTAACCTTTAAGAATCCTAGACATCTCCTTTCGTATCAACGAATTCACCATACTAGCAAGACTATCATCAGTAGCTAGATTATCCACAGGTGTGACATCAGACAGTTCCTGTTGCACCATATTAGCGACTTCCCCTCTTTTCTGCTGCTTTCTTTTCTTTCAAAGTTTTGAACCAATCTGGATATCCATGAATCTTAAAACTAGAATCCCTAGTATGACCAGCTACATTACATTGATCATAAAACCTGTCTTACTTGTTAACCTCCTTCTTTTTAGAACTACCACCCATAGTGGTAAAACCTTTTGCCAAAAGAGCACTGCCATCAGTAGGAGCACTGCCATAAACCATATTTGCTTGTCTTTGTTTTTCCACTAGCAGAACCATAGAATATGCTTTATCTATATGAGGCAATGGCTCCATATTCAAAATATGACTTCTTACATTATCAAAAGTTGGATTCAAACCCATTAAGAATTGCATGAGTTTAGTAGATTCCTCTCGCTCAACCAGTTGAACCGATAAAGTACAACTACATCCATGACACTTACAGCTGGGTAACGGTAAAAGATGATTCAATTCTTCCCAACACCGACTCATTTTGCTATAATAAGCAATGACAGAATCACTGCCCTATTCCAGAGAAGAAACCTCTCTCCACAATTGATAACGAAGAGGACCATTATTCTCACCAAGCCTCTTTTCAATTGTATCCCACAACACCTTCGAACTAGCACAATAAATGAAAGTGTCGGACATCTCCTTAGTCATAGAATTCAAAAGCCATGCCTTAATCATGGAGTCAACTCTCTTCTACTTCTTAAAAAGAACGGGATTCGTAAGAGCTGGAAAACTCCCATCAATGAAACAAATCTTGTCTTTAGCTTCAAGACTAATTTTAACCGCTATACTCCAGGTAAGATAATTGTTACCTATGAGAGGAAAGGCAACCAAAATCATGCCTAGGTGATCTGAACTCTGTAAAAGCAATTGATCTCCATCAACATCACGATTCATCGCAACAAAATGGCCATCATGACCAAGACTATCAGACGAAGTGGTCATAACTGTAACGGAGCTAGATCGGCAAGCAAACACTGTATGCCTTTAAGCAATCTAAAGCTCTGATACCATGTAGCAAAAAGAATAAAGATGAGAATAGAATCGAGAACTGGAAAAATTATTTTTATATATCTCATCTCAACTGTACAGTAGCTTATATATGAGCTGAAAATAGAAACCGCTATTCTAACTACTTAACGAACTAACTTCCTTCTATTCTTATTAGCTAACTATTGCATCCATAAATACATCGTAACACTATCGCCCTGACTTTGGCACTAATCGCAATAGACGACTTCTTTACAAAAAAGAAAATAAGGCAAGGTGGTTTTGGTTATGTCAACATCTAAAGATTGGTGTTAGCTACAATAGACACGATTTGTCATCTCACAATAAAAGGATGTGATCCATCTAAAATTCATTACAATCACTGAAGTTGCTTATATTTTTAAAACAGAAAAAGAGTCAAACCTACAATTTAAAATTTGTCTCGTAGCCAAAATGTTGCGACTCTGTGATTTTATCAATATAATCACGATGTAGAATGTTTTCACAAGACATTCATTGAGTGTTGCCTTTGAAAGCAAAAGATCCAAATTAATTATGTAGCATTGCATTACACATATCAGCAATGACAGTTATGGTGGGCAATATTTGTCTAGTTTAGCCTCAAGTCAATAGAATTGCCCAAGTTGATTGTATTATTTTTGGTAAAATTTGAACTTTTTATTCAGGCTTTACTTAGCAATTTAAATTTAGGTTGTTTGATTTGACTCGAAGCTTCAAGCTGGAATATAACAAATAAAACGATATCATTTTCAAATTTTAAATTAAAAGAATCAAGCTTAACTTAAATACGATTGTGCTTTAGACTGTTTAGGTCAGATCGGGCTTCAACTCGAATTAAGAGCCTCAAGTTGGATTAAGGCTAAACTTAAACATAAATATTCAGGTCAAGCTCAGGCTTCCAGCCTAATGACAATGGCAAACGGTTTACGAGCTTTTTGAGCTTCTTAGGGTGATGAGATGTATTTTTTAAGAGAGAATCAGGAATATGTTTCAATCTTTTAGTGTTTCAACCATTCAAATAACAAAAAATTATTATTATTTTAATTTAATAAAATATTGTCATTTTTAACTAAAAAAGTCATGTTCTTTCCAAAAAAAATTGAATTCAAATTCAACAAGAAGATCAATTTTTTTTTTGCTTTAAGTCCAAAATCGACCATCTCAAACTTTATCCATTAATAGTAGGTCAGATTACTATATTAGAGAGAACTAAGCCTTCTTGCTATTCTCCATTGGTTAGAATAGCCAATTTTCCTTGTTAAATCCAACGTCAATTTGAAAATTCTTTCTTCCTCGGAGTGTTTGAACTTGTTAGATATAGTATTTGATCAAGAAAAATGACGAACCTTTTACTGTGCATGACGTAAGGGACTTTGACTATGTTTAAACTTTTTTATATACTAAACATTTGTGAATATCTTTTTTATTCCATAGCTTGACAGCATAGTAGTTATTTGGAGATGTTTCTCGTGATACGTAGATTATCGCGTAGGAAGTCCAACTCAACATTCTTTCTCTTCTTTTCTAAGTGCAAGTCTTGGACAAGATTTACGAGCTTTCAACTTGATATCCCAAAATAGGTGTATGGGGCCAATAGGATTGACATATCTTCAGAGTTTATGAGCAATAACTCATAAATTAAGTAAAGACAAGGTGAGTAGGACTTTGCAGCTTATTAGGTACTCGAGGATCCGGACTCCACCAGGTATACTCTCTTATTTTTACTTAGTTTTATGTTTAGTGTAAATTATTTTCACATAATAATTTTCCATGCTAGTTTTAATGATAATGACGAGGAGCTTGACACACAAATTAGCAAAATTGTTATGCCTAATTGCCTATGCACATAAACAAAAGTAACAATTTTTATTTGATCATGATTTATATAGCTCCTTAATTTTCATTATTATAGATTGAAAACATATTGTTTTTGTTTTAATGTAAATGAATTTGCTTATGCATACATTTTTTAATATACACTTCACTACTTGGTTTATTTTATAAATAAATATTTATGTAACTAATATGCTTGTTGTCATTTTTATACTCTTAGCATTGTACGATTTACTAAATGCCCCTTTCATATCCACTATCTTAATGTAGAAAGTACAAAATTAGTTAATGGGAAAGCGGGCCTTACTAATGAATCATCAGTAATAAAGTTACCTTTCATTATATGGAGTTATTAAAATATAAAAATGTGGCAATCAATTCATTTCACTTTAACGCTTTTTAATTGGATTTATCAGTGAAAGTGAAATTTGACTCCTCAGACCTTCCCCAGTTGCCACCCACCTACTTTATCCTTATCACAAGAATATAATTTTTATGTTGTGTTTCTTACATAACTGATAGGGCTATAAGGTAAATTAAGAATAATGTAATATATTCATAATTTAACTAAACTGTTGGCTTTGGGTCTGCATCCCATTTATTGAATGCAGGTAAGGTTTGATGATTGGATAACGCTACTATGTCTATATGTGAATGCGAGCTCCAAGATTGTAAAATAAGAATCTTTTCAATTTGATACTGACATAACTTGCAATCAGTGCTGAAGATGTAATATATATACATATACATGAAATTAATTCGCATTAAACACAACTTCTGCGTATTAGATTAGGGGAAAAAATTATTTCCATCTTTGGAAATAATTATCAAAAAGATCTTTTGGCTTAATAATCTATAAGATAGTTTCATTTTGATTGTAAAAGGTTTTTGGAAGTTGGTATATATCTTCCTGTATCAATTTCTTAAGCGTAACTGAATCTTTAATTTTGATCAAAATCAAAGATGAATTTCCTGTATCAATTTCTTAAGGTTCCTGTTTATTAAAATAATCCATTGCAAAATGAAATGATACTTGCATAACTATGATTTGTTTTCCTAAACTAAACAGAGACGAAATTGAAAATGATTCATTCTTCTTTTGTTCAAGTCCTCAGTGAGAAAGGACGTGAGGTGGGATCATTATCAGTCATGTAGTGAAGATGCTATCAATGACAAAACTCGAAGGGATAGAACTGTTTTTTTCACGACAGTCTCATGAATCTGTGCATTGTTCGGCTGATCATTCATTCATTGGCGCAGCCACGACGTACGGCTCGATAGCTGATATAATTATTACCCCCAAATCGAGCAATTCGTTTTCTTTTACTTGGAAGATCAACGGCCACTCGTTTCTTGATAGTGTTTGGCCTTCTAGTGCTAATTATAACTATTGTTACAGTTGTTGATGTTACAACCGCACAACTATGGCCACCAATCATAGCATTGCTTATACAATAATCCTTTACCAATTTTTCTTCATCACTTCAAAACATTGATGTATAATGAATTTGTTACTGGGCTGGTCTTAACTCGGTAAATTCGTGAAATAATTGATAGAAAGTTAAGAATCTTTCTAATAAAGATACGAGGATATGTAAACAGACCACTAATTGTATTTAAAAATAGTGATTATGAAAACTACCTTGGATTATCCCATTTTATATGAATAATCTTTCAAAAAGTCTGGTTGAACAGAGAGTATGCTTCTTAGAGATGGATTTCAACCTCTAATAAGTAGTTTAGTTGATCTTTCATCAAAAATTGGGATAAATCCTATTGTAATCAAACTTTCCCTTTATTAGGACCTTTTAGTACGCTTGAAGTCTCTTAGGCCTAATTCATACATTCCTTAGGGATGTATCATTTATCTCTTAGTTTTCGTTTTCTTTTTCTTTTTATCAAAACTTATATTCTCGAGAATGAAACTTTCAATATTCAAGTATGCAAGGATGTTTCAATTGATTGAGAGATTTTTCAATCCACTCCACAATTTTTTGGTAATTGCTAAACAATATGCACCATAAGTTTGCAACAAATAGGCCAAGCCAATCCAAAATGATTTGAAAATGTTAACAATAATAAATTATAATAGACCTGTTAGAGGCAAACCCAAAAGTGTCCGAACACCTATTTTCAATCACCATAAGTAGGTCTACTAACATCATATTGGCAAGTGTTGTTTGCTACTTGTCCTTGACTCCCTTAAGCATATAAAACAAGGTGACGATTTAGTAGGAATCCTTCTCTGGAAGCCTCACTAAGAATATTCTCTAAAATATTTCCTTATGGAATACAATTGTCATCGAGACACTCTTGCTACCAATAGTAAAGCAAAACATCGTTTAGTCCCAATCGTTGATTTATGCCAATCTCAACTATCTATCCCTCTATTATCTCACTTTTGCAATCTTTAGAGAGTCGTTAGAGAGAGACGATACCCTTACCTTCAACTGTTTGTTTATCTTCTTGAGACAATTTCAACATTGATGTGGTCTATAAACCTATCTTTTTTTTTCAATTTGTAAGTGTACATATATTATTATTTTTCTAATATATGGAGAGCATAGGGATGATATAAGTAGCTTGAAGATCAAAGCCAAAACCTACGGTAGTTCTAGGTCAAGTATCTATAATGATGTGGGATTAATAGGCTAAAATTATAAGAGCCACAATCTTGTGTCCTCCTTATCTTTGTATCATTCATTACAATTGTCTCTCCTTTCATAGTATCATATGGATTTGCTTTAATTAGGTTTGGAAAAAGGCTCCATCTCTGAAACTCATCATCAGATTCCATACTTGGAGATTTTGAAATTATATCCTAATAAGTTGCACTGAATTTAAGATGAGGAAAAAAGATCCACATCTTTGTGGAAATCTTGACATGGTTTCCCTACAAGGGTAAGCGAGTATGTACCCCAATCTTGATATATGAAGCTTTATTATGATGCCTTTTAGTGTGGACTTTGTTTATGAAGAACAGTAGGGATAATATGAGTAACTTAAGGAGCAAAAACAATAACTCTAGTAGTTCTAGCTCAGGTAACTATAGCAATGTAGGATCAATAGTTTGAAATAATATGATGCCACATTTATATCTATGAACCTGACTTAATTAGGTCTAGTAAAAAGCTTTGTTTCAAAAATTTGTAATCAATTGTCATATCTGACATTTGGGAAAAATTTGAAGTGCACATACACCTTAATAAGTTTTGTAAAGCTGAATTCGAGAAGATGAGGGAGAAGTTTCATGTCTCTAAGAAGATCTCGCTTAGGTTTTTCTTAAGGCAATGAATGAGTGTGTTATCATAAGCTTGGTTATGTGAAGCTTTATTATGATACCTTTAAGTATTCACTTTGATTTCTTCTCTGTCCTACTATAAAAGAGATATAAATATGATAAGCTTAAGTCCTAATCATTTGTATCTATAGATATAGAGTTTGTTAACTATATTTATCACTACCTTCCATATAAGTGAAATGCCCCTAACATCAAATTCCTTAAGTTTATGCATTAATGCAGACATATGGGGAAACCAAATCGATGGTATAACTTAAGTGTCAAGCAAGGTTACCAATTGTTTACAGTTCTAAAATGATTACACTACTAAAAGAAGAAGTTTCTCTTCATGTAAAACCTAACATATCTGTGGACCTTTAGGGTTATATAGAGAGGCTTATATAAGATGTTTTCTTAATAGGATAAGAGCAATACATAGAAGTTCATATTTCCAACCATCCTTTTTTTCACAACAAAATGAACTTTTGTGCTTTTAAAACATGATTAATTCAATAATATCTTGTAGAGAAAAGCATCCTTTTAGATTTCTTTACTTTATTCTTTATCGCATAATGCTTTCAAATATCATATTAACATTTATGTTGCATTTTTAGTAGCTACAAATGCCCAAAAAATGCCAATAGAGGTTAAGTTAGTAAATAAGAAAGGTATTTAGTGTCATCTTCTAGTGAAAATTAAAAACAAAGGGTGGCGTATGGTGATGAGATCACTATCATCAAACTAACTCTCCTTATTGTATCCACCTCTCTTTCCATGCCTTCTCAACCTCTGCTTCTTTGTTCTTCTTATTAAGTGGAGAACATGGTTACACGCCATATTCCAAGCATGCATGTTAGAGAAGAAGGATGTTGCCTTCCTAACTTTAACTTGAATAAGAAATATACCACTTTTGGTAAGATTAAAAGCATGTATGAGTTAGTCTATAAAATGGTTCTCCCCAGGGATAGACAAAGTTTGGAGGATATGCCTATCAACCACTTACACATATTTTCTAAAAGGCATCTCTCAAGGTAAGTTTAGTTAGAATTTCATTTTCTTCACTTTTGTATTAGGCATGGATATGTATTATGTTTCTTAAGTTATTATCTTCGTGGTCATATATTGTGAAAGATTCTACAAAGAACTTGAAAGGCCAATCAAGGATTAAGAAGAGATTAAAAACACATCTTTAAAAGCTTGCGACAGCCTTAAGTCACTTAGTAAGGAGTAGGAAATTATTAAGGAACACCTTTTTAAAGGTCTCGAAGAGCTTGATAAGAAGAACGTAATGCTAAATAATGAGAACATGGACTTGAAGGTTGAAAAGCTAAACTTTAGATGCAAGTGCATAAAATGTGAGGACATAACATCAAGTTTGACCTTATTCGACTTGGAACAATGATAATCTCATTAATGCAACAACAATAGTGTTCAAGGCCTATAGGAAGATTGTGTATAAGAACTTTTCAAAATTATTATTTGTAGACTGGGATATTATTGATGCATCTAGTGAACATGAGTCCATTTAGACTAAAGAACTTGGTAAGTTTTGTGAAGTTGATAAGGACATCAAGGTAATTTACCCTACTAGTGGAAATTGAACAACTCTTAACCCTCCATCCTTTGACGAGGCACCTCTCTCCATCTAGGCCACTTATGTCCTTTTTATTTTGTTTCTCTAAGATATATCTCCATTGCATGTATGAATGTAAATTACAAATGCTGAGACATATTTAGTCCATTTATTCATATTTTTTATGAAAATTTGCTTTCTTTAATATTTTTTAGACCTAATTTTTATGATGTGGTTAAATAACTCTTATATTAAGTATATTCAAAATTTTTAGTAGACTTATAGGTCTAGCCCCAATGTTTTAAATAATTTTTAAGAAAATGAAAATAACATGTCTATGGAGTCTAACTCTAATACCTTAATCAATTTTGAACAAAAAATGATTATGATACAATGTGGAGTCTAACTTTAATACCTTAATTAATTTTGAACAGAAAATAAATATGATAAGTCAATAGAGTTTAGTGCTAATGCCTTAATCAATTTTTAACTAAAAATAAAAATTTCAAGCATATGGAATATAACTCGAATGCCTTTATCAATTTTAAATAAAAATGAACATGACATTTAAATCATATCCAATGCAATAATTAATTTTTAAAGAAAATGAATAAGACCTGTATATGGAATATAACTCTAATGACTTAAATAATTTATAAAGAAAATTAATGTCAATTTGAAGGGTACAAGAAATCAATCTCTTTTACTCCATTTAATTTGACATAACAAAGAACATAAACTTGATAGGTTTGAGTAGTTTGATTCCTTTACCTTAAGAAAATTGGTAAAGTTTAAACTTGAATTTAGCAGGTATAAAATTGGAAAATTTCTAATATGAACTTAAAAAACGTAAGGATTCATACTCCTTTGCCTTAAACAATTTAGAAAGAAAAATATAAACTTGAACTTGGCAGGTTTGATGGAGTTTAGCTCCTTCTACCTAGGTAAAATTTGAAATTTTTTTACTCCGAATTTGATATGTTTGAGAGGTCATGATCCTTTACCTTAACAAATTCACAATGAAAAATGTTGAACTTAGACTTGGCAGGTCTGATGGAGTTTAGCTCATTTGCCTTGGAAAATTTCATAGAATTTTCCAAATAAACTTAATAAGTTTGAGTAGTTATGCTCCTTTACCTCAATAATTTTGGAATGAAGTATCAAACCTATACTTAAAAGGTCTGATGGAGTCCAACTCCTTTACCTTAGAAATTTTTCTAACCTAAATTTGATAGATATAAGGGGCCACACTCATTTTCCTTATAAATTTGAAATAAAAATATAAAAATAAAACTAGTTAAACCTAATGAAGTTTAACTTCTTTGCCTTGGAAAATTTAGGAAGTTTTTTAACTTGGACTTGACAAGTTTGAGGAGTCAGACTTCTTTACCCTAAAAGTTTGAAATGGAAAATCTCTAACTTGAACTTGACAAGTTTGGTGGAATCCAACTCCTTTTCCTTGCCAAATTTTGGAAATTTTCCAATAAATTATTCATTTATAACTTTTTGGACTTAAGGGCTTTATACTTATAAGTTTCTTTTTTTGGAGCCAGCGAGCTGATATTGTAACACCCAAATACCCCCTGGAAGGATACATGGATGCCACCCAAGATAGAACAATTAAACCAGACATCACACTAATATTTATTTATTTAATAACCCAAACCACACACATATATTACATATCAGAAATTTCAGAACAGAAATCCAAAGAATATGTACATGCCCAAACAACGAAACAAAATACATTTTCAAACTTTATGAACGGACTCCTTTGGCCAGTGCAGTAGACTCGTCCCAGTCTTTAAACCCTTCGCTCTGAACCTACACGGGGCAAATCCACCGTGCTAAGCATATAGCTTAGTGAGTAATAACTAATCTATATTACTGATTTCAGTATACAGATA
>JAOTAZ010000220.1:40902495-40913377 GCA_025629785.1 Erythroxylum oxycarpum | reverse complement strand
TAAGGATTTTATTTGGCGATGTCTGAGGGAGTTCATTCCATGCAAAGCGAGGTTATTGCGTAAAGGAATCACGCTCCGTACAGATTGCGATGCTTGTGGCCTTGAGGAAGATCTGAATCATGTGCTTTTGGAGTGTCCTCAGGTAAAAGGAAGTTGGGCTATGACGTAGTTGAGTCTTCCGAATAAGAGGATTGAAACTTTGCTAGGGAATATTCTGGTTAATTTCTTTGTATCTTCTTTAACCCGAGTGTTAGCTATTTTGTGGAGCATTTGGTACCATCGAAATCTTAGAGTCTGGCAAGGTAAGATTGTCTCTCCCTAAATGATTGTTACTTTTGCTGACAATTTTATTAAAGATTGGCAGGAGTCTAGGAGAAGCTTCGAGAGAGTTAGCGTTTCAACTAGCAACTTACGCCCTCAAATCGAAGGTTGGCGTCAACCTCTGACTAGTTTTGTGAAATGTAATGTTGACGCGGCTGTGTTTAACGAACAAAACACAACGGGTTTTGCTGTTGTTCTTAGAGACGCAAGGAGAGTTTTGTAGTAGCGCTTTCCAGGCATTATTCGGCTTTGTTCAACCCAATTATTACTGAACTCATGTCGATTAGAGAAGCACTTTCGTGGTTGAAAGACAAACAAGCTACCCATGTTGTTGTGGAATCGGATTGTTTGTTGGCTATTCACGCTATTACAAATTCGTCTTTTACTTATTCAGAGATTGGATTGTTAGCTCTTGATTGTTTAGCGTTCAAGCGACACTTCCTGCACTTGTCCTTCCAATGGACGTGCAGGATTGCCAATAGGGCGGCTCATTCCTTAACTCGGGTAACCCTATTACATGCAAACTTTCATCGTTGGAAAACTAGTCCTTCTTGTTTGGTCCCTATTTTATTTTTAGATAAATCTATTTGTAATGCTCCTGATATTGAAAGGCTTGTAGAATCCGGGTGTATGAGGTAAGCCTGATGGCTTGGGTGTAGATTTTCGTCTTTTGGTATCTACGGTTTTATTCGTCAAAAAAAAAAGTAATGTTGTCCCATCTATTGGTCTATGTATGCATGACGCGACAATTTCCTTATCTTCATGCAACATCTAATTATTTTCTAAAACTAGAATTTTCCATACAACAAATGAGGCTTAAAAATCTTATTTTTTTTCACTGTCATTTTGTTTGTTTGTGGCAACATTTCCTTATATTGATTTGAGAGAAATTGTTGGATGAGTTCTCACGCTAAATCAGCATAGCTGACTTTCGAATTCGACACTTAATGTTACAATTTAAAAAAGAGAAATAATAGAGTATCGCTTTCCTTCTTTGTTCAGAGACAAATATCAATTCACCAAATTAAAGTCATGTATTGTTATTATAGTGGGCAATCATTCTAGTTCAAAACAAATTGTACACCCTTATGTAACAACATTTACATTTAATTTAAAAGAAAGGATTTTCAACTTAGGGATGAAATCTACTTTGCTGAATTGTATTTGTGTCTTAATATTTTACAAATTATAATAAAGACGGCAAGTGGTGTCGTGAAATAAATTTTACCGGCACGAGTCAGACAATGATACGCTGCCTCACCTGCCTGCCCACAGAATGTATAGAAAACAGCAAAATTCTAAAGAAACAGGGATTGAGACCTTAGTGCTTCGTATTGATCTTGTCAATGTCAGAGTAATCCTTTTTGGATAAGCCCACCCCTACCCAAACATATCCAATTAACTTAAAACAAATCCTTTCCACTTAAAAAACATCGAGTCCGTTCTAAGCTGGGGCTTGCAGGAAACCATGTCCTTGACAAAGAGACTCCCTCACGTAACTTGGATCGTAATTTTTTACTGAACTGGTCTCTGCTTACTTAAAACCGGAGAATTTCCGACGACTAATTCTAGTTGTTCAAATGAAGATTAGTCATATCTGAAGTAGTTAATTACGGAACCAGAAGATGAAAAGCTGATTGGTTAGACCCACCAACCTGTCAACATAATTAAAAGAGAAGGAGACAGAAATCATTTCTGAATAAACCACAGAAAAGGCAGCTAATGGATAAGACTACATAGAAATACGAGAATCCTTATCTCCTCACATTCACACCGCTTCCTTTTGCTTGTCTACGTGGCACTTATTACCCTGTCTGACAATGCGTTACTTCCTGAGTCCTGAGTCCTGAGTCCTGAGTCCTGACCATGTGACAATGCTCTATACCTAGCTCGGAAATTGTCTTTATCCTGTTTTTCCTCGGTTTCACGTGTATTGACCTCACTGCATAAAAGAATTGCACTCTTAAAAAAAAAAAGTTTTCACATTCACTAGACAATGATTTAAGTATAGAAATTCCTACGTCACCGGAACATGCTCGGCTTTAAGTAAGGATACAAAGGGTTCAAAGCCTACTTTTAACTTGTCCTTGTTCTATTTCATTTTATTGAATTCATTCTTAATATTATAAAAAAACAAACAAAAAAAGTAAAATGATACCATTTTTTTTATTTTAACCAAAACTTATAAAACATTAGCAACGGCCTGCACAGGAAGTCAGAAAAGAAAGAGTACACGCAAATACTTGTCTTAATCTAAATTACTAGAATGCCCATTCCTGATGACCTCCTACACTCCTATCACCTACTTCCATATATACACATAGATATGCCTTAAACCGTCACATATGAACAAACTATGTTGGCCATATTTCACAAAGCTTTTGCTCACCCACCTGAGGAACTCAACAGCCCTGCCTCAAAAAATGGATCCAAGAAGCCAAAACTGCCCGACGAAACTCTTAGGGACTTCTTATCTCACCATCCTGCCAACACTTTCTCTATGAACTTTGGTGATGCTGCTGTGCTTGCCTATGTTCGTCCTCACAATCCTTTCTCTGTTCAACAAAGGTGCCCTTTTCTTTTGTTCTCACGTTGCTATTACTAATGTAACCATGTGTACCGTATGTGCATGGAAAGAATGACCAAAATTAACGATTTGTTTGTGATTTGCAGGTTGTTCTGTGGGTCTGATGAAATATACTGCCTTTTCTTAGGGAATTTGAACAACTTGTGCACGTTGAATAGACAGTATGGATTAGGCAAGGGGACTAATGAGGCCATGTTCGTGATCGAAGCTTACCGAACTCTTCGTGATCGAGGTCCATACCCCGCAGATCAAGTTGTGAAGGATCTTGATGGAAGCTTTGCCTTCGTTGTCTATGACAGCAAGGCTGGCACTGTCTTTGTAGCACTGGTATCATATTGATTTTACCATTTGATCATGTAGCTACTAAATTAGACCTTAGAACAGCTAATATGTATCTGAAGATCTTGAAGTGTGTCCTAAAAAAAACATGTTTATTTTCTCAGTTGATTTCTTGATAAAAACTTTTGGATACTTCTTCTAGATCATAGGTTTAAGTTTGTTTTGGCTTGCAGGGTTCTGATGGTGGAGTGAAGTTGTACTGGGGTATTGCGGCAGATGGGTCCGTGGTTATATCTGATGATTTAGAGGTCATCAAAGCAGGCTGTGCCAAATCATTTGCCCCCTTCCCAACTGGTATGGTAAAAGAATGACATTATCATATCTAGTCATAATAACTTATCCACAAAATCCACCAACGTTTGGCGGACTAACATGAATAATATTTGATGCTGCAAGCTCGATTTTATACCGTAAACTGTATGTTAATGCTAAGATAATGGTGACATGTGGATTTTTCAGGATTCATGTTCCACAGTGAAGGGGGTTTGATGAGTTTTGAGCATCCTATGAATAAGGTTAGAGCAATGCCAAGAGTTGACAGTGAAGGAGCACTATGTGGGGCCAATTTCAAAGTCGATGTATATACAAGAATCAACAGTTTACCTCGCAGAGGAAGTGCAGCCAATTGGACGGAGTGGGACTCCCACAACTAAGTGGCCGATCAAAATTTCAACGTCTTTGGGATTAAAATGCCACTTCAACCTCTTTGTTTTCTACTTGTGCACTCTTATTTGTCAACATAACCCTTCTCATTGAGTGTAAATATGCAACCCAAAGCTCCAGTTTTATCAATAAAATTACTCAAATCTCATAATTTATGATTTATTTATTATATTATAATAATAAAATTATTACTTAATAATTTATTGAGTGTATACAATAATTTATAAATATAAGACAAATAGTACTAATTTGATCGCCTTCTTTAAAATACTTTTCAATTTTTGCTTGTCAATCTTGCGCATGGGGCAATCTTCTATCCGCATAACGTTTCTAATTTTATCTAATTTATTATAGCTGCATGTTGCCGGGCCGGCAATAAAAGATGATACATCAGTGATTTAGTTCACTTTCGCTTCAATTAAAATTTAAGAGAGAAATTATCCGCATTAACCACTGGGACACTCGGCCAGCCACCGACTGTTACGGATTATGAGCCATGTTTGGGTTTCAAGACGTAACCTTTAAGCCCAGCCCGTCCTTCCGACTCCATTATATTCTCCATAGTAATTCTAGTTTAGCTGGAAGGTTTAATCCTACGAAACACTCGAAGGTTCCTTTTACTTTTATACCGAAAGCAAACGGCACAATTCGGTGATTCACAGGCGGAAGCACAGCGGACGAAGAGAGAGTTTGGGGACCAAATATGGCGGACCGTTACTTTCCGAACGAAATGAAACGTTATATACCGGAAACAGCAACTTCTTCATCTAATCAACCGGTCACCGAAACAAGCGAAGACTCCCTAACCAAGCTTCTCTACCTTCCCTACAACACTCTCTGTGACAGGCTCAAAACATCAGCCTTGGACCTTAAAGACAGTGTACCATATTCTACACTTTTGTTAAATATCATATAATTTGTCTTAACTAAATTTTCTGTTCTGGTTTTGGAACTGTTTTTTTTTTCTTTCCTTTCTTATCATTGCTAAGTTGTCCCTAGGTTATTTTTTTTTGTTGATTTTTAGTTTTAAGTAGGTTTTGTGTTTCGAAATTGTAGTATAACTGAAGCTTTTATGGTTTTTTTGTTTCTAATGCCATGCCGTTACTTTTTTTTGGCGAGGAGCATTGTTTAATGTTTGTGTGCTATGATTTCAGGTTGTAAGGGAAACATGGGGGTTAAGGGGAAAGCGTGTACACGATTACACTCTGTATACTGGAGCTCTAGGGACTGTTTACTTGCTCTTTAAAGCTTACCAAGTTACCAAGAATCAGAATGATCTTAAATTGTGCTCTGAAATTGTTAAGGCTTGTGAAACTGCTTCGAGAAACTCTGGGTGACTCCCTCTTTATCTTTCTCTTTTTCTATGGGCGTGACTGTGTCTTTATATCCTAGCTTACTTATGTGGTCAACCTTATCTAGTACTATGGTTTAAACATCAGATCTTGGACTAAATTCTAGCTAATATTTCATCAAGTTAGAACAACTCAATCTTAAACTTGTTGATATGGCGCGTTACATTTGCTGAATTGATGAAATAAGAACATAGTGCATAAACTGCAGCTTTATAAGTATGTTTAGGAAGTCAGCAACTAATTGTAACTTTTTAAGTTTGGTATGCTCGGCAAGGTGATTGGAAAAGTAGATTAACTGGGTAGCTGTAGATCATTAATCATATATTTTTTATCTAACTGATCAGTAATTGGACAGGACTTCTTTAATCTGACTAGCTTTCATATGCAAATTTATGGATTGTAGGCGTGTGACATTTCTTTGTGGCCGGGCTGGTGTCTGTGCTTTAGGCGCTGTTGTGGCAAAGCATGTGGGTGACCAAAGTCTATCAGATCACTACTTGGCACAGTTTAAAGAGGTGTTGAGTGCATCTTTGTTTCCTATCTTGGGAATGCTGTTCTTATTGCTATGTTTTTTTTAAATTTATTTCAGCTAACTTGTGGGTTTTATTACTTGAGAGCAGATTAGACTTCCTAGTGATTTGCCACATGAGTTACTGTATGGAAGAGTAGGATACTTATGGGCTTGCTCATTTCTGAACCACCATATTGGTCAAGACACTATTCCCTACAGTCACAGAGTAAGACATTGTGCTTTGGGTCATTTTAATCCAAATGTTTGTTGTGGTGGAGATCGAACTTCTTACCTATTTCTTTCAAATGACTTATAGAGAGCAGTTACGGATGAGATAATCAAAGCCGGTAGAAGATTAGCACGCAAAGGAAGATCTCCATTGATGTATGAATGGCATGGAAAGAAGTACTGGGGTGCTGCCCATGGGTTGGCTGGAATCATATATGTTTTAATGGACATGGAGTTGAAACCAGACGAGATGGAGGATGTTAAGGATACTCTGCACTATATGATCAGCAACCGGTTTCCAAGTGGTAATTATCCTTCAAGTGAAGGAAGTGAATCAGACCGTCTTGTGCATTGGTGTCATGGAGCTCCCGGGGTTGCACTTACTCTTGTGAAAGCAGCTCAGGTAACTGTTTCTGATTTACGCATTACGCTATCAATAGATTGGAAGAAACAAATGGATAACGGTGACAAGGTTATGGTCTTCTTCTTCCTTTTTGTTTATTTAACTTTTATCTTTTTAAAGTTATTGTAAGCTATGGTATTAATAACCATATGGGAGATTGAGTCAAGAATATCTCACCACAAGTTTTTACCATATCTTCGATCAGGTTTTTGGGGATAAGGAGTTTTTGCAAGCAGCTGCGGATGCAGGGGAGGTGGTTTGGAACAGGGGTCTACTCAAACGGGTTGGAATTTGTCATGGAATAAGCGGAAATGCATATGTTTTTCTTTCACTCTATAGATTAACAGGAAATGTGGAGTACTTATACAGAGCCAAAGCTTTTGCATCCTTTCTGCTTGATAGAGCACAAAAACTTATTTTGGAGGGAAAGATGCATGGAGGTGATTGCCCTTACTCAATGTTTGAGGGTGTTGCAGGAATGGCCTATCTCTTTCTCGACATGATTGAGCCATCTCACGCGAGGTTCCCTGCATATGAACTTTAGACCAATGTAGTATGAGGAGTAACCATAAATGAAAGTCTGTACATATCTAATTAATTCTAGCTATGCTATAGTTTGAACTCATAAAAAATCTTCGAGAGAAATAACTAAGTTTTTGTAGTTCAGTATGATGCTTGATTAACCACAGATCGTGTTGCCCTTTGAACATTTTGGCGGACGAAGTTACTTTTATGCACTTAAACTTCAAAGCCACTAACGTAGTGCCATGGAAAGTTATCTTTATTGAGGCATTCACATTCTTCCTTGGTGTTCCAGTATTACAAGCATAGAATGTTGTAATTTATCAATGGTCCTAGGCGCAAAGGAATTATGTCTTCCTAACTTGGCCCCTGTTACTTGGATTTATTATAGATGGTACCACGCAAAAACTAGGATTCTACCAAAGTATTCAAGTTGAATTTCCGTGATGGAAAACGTCCGAAGAGTACTAAGTGGAGGAAAATGGCATTACTACGAGGCCCGTTTTAAGGTCGTCATCTCATGCTATACGTTTTTATACTTTGTAAGGTTATGAACATCAGTTTCCAAGGACCAATTTCAAGTGGAAGAATAGACTGAAACCTTTTAGTTACTTGCAAAACTAATAACTCTAATGCTTAAAACAGAGATCTCCACACTTTTGCAGTAAGTGTGAATGATGTTATTGTTAATTGGTACAAGTCGCCTATTCCTACAAGTGAAAATTGTTCACAAAATCACACCATCCGAATCCAAACTCCACACCCACAGAAGAGGGGCAAAGATTAGCCCGCGAGCTTCAAATCCGGCCTCTTCGTTAAGCCAAACCAACAAGTTTCTCGCTGAGTTCCCAGACTTTACGAGCTTTATCTGGATCACTAGCTTCTTCAGACAACTGATTCTCAAATGAAGCTGAATCTTTGTTCCAGCTCCAGTAGACACCAGACTTTACCAAGCTTGGATCGCTAACAACCTAAGCCAAAGAACAACATTATCAATTGAAAAATAGAATATATCAAGTGTTTTCTATCCGAGTATGTTCCTGCTAGGTACCTGAGCAAGTCTTTTTCCAGATTCCTCTTCAGAGACGTAGCCCTTAGTAATGTACTTCTGGAATGGAGGGAATAGAAGTCTGAACAAGGGAATGTGCTCCCTGAACAAGCCTGTTGTTGCAATGCAGCCTGGGTAAAGGGATGCGAAGATTATGTCAGTTTCCTCGTGGAAACGCCTATGGAACTCTTGCATGGTGAGCATGTTGCAGACTTTGCTATCTTTGTAGGCTTTAGCACCATCAAAGTCTCCACCATCGATCATGGGAGAGCTGTTTAGAGCATTCAAGCCCCCAGCAAGACCCCTCAAGTCTCCGAGATTGGCCTTAGGAGGTACATTTCCAGCCAGCGTGTTCGTGTTACCTACATAAATGTTGCATGGGAACAATGCCACATTCAGCAAAATGAAATGAAAAGCCTATCTCTAAGCTCAAATGTGGGCTATACCTGTAATTGAGCCAACAATTATGAGACGCCTCGATGGATAATCAGATTTCTTCAAGTCCTCAAGCAGCAACCTTGAAAGGAGAAAGTGACCGAGATGGTTGGTCCCAACACTAAGTTCAAATCCTTCGGCTGTGAATGTAGGCTCTTTTGCAGTTGGCAGGTAAACCGCAGCGTTGCAAACCAGGACATCGAGTGGCTTCCCTGATCGCCGGAAGTTATCAACGAATTGGCGCACGCTGTCAAGTGAAGCAAGATCCAAGTGCATAACAGTGTAGTTTTCTTTTGCAATACCAGCGGACTTGGCAGCTCTCTCTGCCTTGAGGAAGTCCCGGCAGGCCATAATTACATCCCATTTCCCAGTTTCAGCAAGAGCCTTCGCCGTGGCTAGACCCAGCCCAGAGGACGCACCAGTGATTATAACACTACCCTTCCTTAGGGTTTTCTTTCCTTCTGGGGCAGACCTGGTGACCGCTGGACTAGCTGTAGCCATGGTCTGGGCTCTCACAGCCCCAACTTTTTGGTTTAAATGTCTCTGCAGTGAGTATTTGTATGAAATCAGTTAAATTCTGTCTTACCATTTAAACAAAGAACCAGAATTGGAATAGCAATCTCTATTGACTTAGGGGCATCATGAAAGTTGTAAAGCCCATGTTACACAGAAAAAAAGAAGAAGCAAGATACAGTGTAGCAGCAAGAAATTACCTTGCATCTCAAAGCAGAAGTGCTAAAGGTAGCTTTGAGATGGTCTGAGAGTGAAACACCAAATAAACTCGAGTCCTTGAAAGATGCACTGGACTTGCCCTGTACAAGTAGAAAAACCCTTAGATTCAACACCATAAATTTACTAGAGAGCAACCGCACGCTACAAACCTCCTGAGGGGCAACATAAGTAGAGGAAACCAAAGAAGCAGCCTGTAGAGCCATTCTAGGTGTCTTTCAGAACCTCTGCTGTAATTACCACTACTAAAGACTTGAAAGAACTGCAGAACCAACTGAGTAATGCAAAGAAAGATAGGCTGAAAACGAGATACTAAGATGCGTGCTTATATACTTGGAAAGGCCATCGTTGTGACAAAAGAAAGAAATGTCTTTTGGATATAAGTGACAGAGAAGATAAGATAAATAGAAGCACATGTGTCAGCCACATCACTTCTAAGCAGCCAATGAGAATTAAGATGATGGATTTCATGGGATATATTAGAAATATCATTGCTGTAGGTGTTGCAGAGGATTGGATATTTAGGCTCGTTTCCCCAAACCTTCCACGCCTAAAATCCACAACAGTTATGGGTTGGATCTTGGAAGTATAGGAACAGTTTCAAAAGGATAGGAAATGATGAAGTGGGGACTTTTTTTTTTTTTTGAAACAAGGTTAATATTAATAGCATTAATCAGAAAGTTATGGGTGAATCCCAACTACACCAGCTAGTATATAAATGTGAGACTCTTACTAAGTTATGAGTCTCTACATTGGCTTGTCGAAGAACCTAACAGACCTTGATCTGAGGTCTAGCGCTTAATAATTGTTTACATTCTAAAATGACTCGATCAAATTCAGTTTAGTTATCATGAAAATTATTCATGGCAGAAATTATATTTTGGGCATCTGAGTAAAATGCCCCTCGACCATGATAAAGAGGTAAGACCTAAGATAACGCTTCTCGCAGCGCTACAGCTTCAATCACATCTACACTATAGCGCCCTACAAAATGATCAGGTACTGTTCTCACGAAGTTGCCTTCCTCGTCTTGGCATACAACCCTATATCTATATAGACATCACTCCATAAAAGTTGCACTTTAACAAAGCACAGCCAAGTTGGGCCACATCTCTCAGCCCTTCCACTACCCCACTCCCCTCTACTGGATGGGACGACATGGGTCTGTTTATATTGGCTTGTTGCCAATCATTAGTATAGCCTAAAGCCATGCAATACAGAGTAAAGAGAGGTACCTTTTGGCCGCCCAAATTTGATCGTTATGTGTCTGCCAGAGTTTTGAAGCTAATGAGTACCATTGAATCACTTGTATTGTTGATTCCCTTGCACACACTCCCGCAAACCACTGGTTAAAACCTACCCCCTCTTGTATTGTTGATTCTCTCGCATACACTTCCACAAATTACTGGTTAAAACCCACCCCCTCTCGCACAATACTGCCACCTCCCCAACGAGCCCACACAAACCGAGCCTCCGTACAAAAAACAAGAGCATGGTCAACATCCTCCGCTTCTCCACAATGGACACGGTCAACGCAGATGTTCATATGTCACTGTATCAGCTTGCTGATAGAATTTTATCAATATTATGGACTAGCATAATAAATATTGTGTACAAACCCCGATTAATTAGATGTCAATGGTAATTATCTCTTTAACGTGTCATTGGGGCCTGTGTCCATGGGCCTGCTATGATGGGTAGGCTTGGCCCATGTATTATAAAGCACAGGAGGCCCTACTGCTAG
>JAOTAZ010000220.1:40874605-40892401 GCA_025629785.1 Erythroxylum oxycarpum | reverse complement strand
AAATAAAATAATAAGAGGTTTATAATTAAAATTATAAATTATAAATATAAATAAAAAACTAATGCTCTAAAATAAATTAATATATTTCACACGCATCACCGTCCTCTAATTCATGCAAAAAAAAAAGTCAACTGTACAATCCTTCAATATTTTTTATAGAAAGAGTTGACAAAGAAAATTAATTTTTTTAGTTAAATTGATGAGGACATATAAGAAGTTAATGTCTTTTATATACAAAACTTGAATCAACGGTCATGGAACAACTTGATTTTCATTTTAGATTATTTCGGATCTAAAGATTACGAGAGATGACTTGATGCGACAGCTCCGCAACAAATAATCAGCCATTCGTATTTAGAGGTTGAATCGAAAGTGACAATTTTGTTTTCAACGGAGAAGCTGAAGTGCAGGTTTTATCTAGTTGGGCCCTGACTGGACTTAACTGCAACAAATTGAGAAAATAACCTCAATAACTGTCTACATCCTTCACTACCAACTCCAATAATTGAAATAAATGAGGAAATAGAGAAACCGGGCTGGTTGCTTTCCACTATTAATGAACCATTGGAGACAACGGCTTGATAGAGCACCAATGCATCAGATGGTCCTTATAAACTAAGTACTTCAGCTTCTGGAATCTATTCCATTATTGGTTTTCGACACCTGCAGAAGCTTTTGCCCGCAAGCCAAAATATACGCATGGTTTTGCAACAATACAGACTTTTTAACTACAGCAGACATACAGGAGTTGAAAACAATGTAAATGAATTTCATTTTAAATCAATAAAACTTTTGTGATGCTCATAACTCTACAATTTCCGACATGAGAAATATATCGGTTTCTATTTCGAAGCTCAATCAGAATGGTACCCATCTGTACTCTGTCATCAGATGAGCAGAAGCACAAGGAAACAAGAATAAATTTGCTAATATTATATCTCACCCAATATCTCTATACACATCTAACCAAAGGGGGAAAAGTGGTGACTTACCAACTCATTTACCCCATGCGCAAAGCCTGTCATCTCTTTGAACCCCCTTTAAATACGAATTGATAATCCAAAATTTTGGAAACTTCTAATTTCTCCTCTGAGGCCAGCGGTTACAATCACCACACCATAGGCTGACATATTTTGATTGGAGAAATCCATACTGATGTGAGGGCTCCCACTCCGAGTTCTAGTGGTCAAATTCAGCTTTTCTTCTGGCCATGTTGCTGAGATTCTATCAAAGAAATAGCCATTGGTTGCACTAGAAATTATTCCATTTAGTGAAGAGTTGGTGCACCCTGCCGTTGACATTGAACCATCATTACTGCTCATTTCTTCAACAGGCGTAGGCGGGTGATTGGCAATGGAGACCTCATCAAGGTGGTTATCCAGCCCACTATCTTCTCCAGAATAAGGATCTTGAAGCCCCCAAGTATCAGTCATCCCAGGCCAAGGGACAGCAACTGAGACATCTTGACAGTGAAAATGTTCATATGAGCGTGTCACAGTAATACCTTTACTCCTGCTAGGACGAGAATCAGCTTCATGCTTCCAAACATACACATAAGAATCCTCACTAGCAGCAACAACATACTTCCCGTTGGCTGTGAGGGAGGCTGAGATTTGGCGGTTAGTGTTGCGAAACCCTGTTATAGAATTATTCATGAACTTAATCTCTAAGAATGACGTACTAGAGAAAAAACTGCATTAAGAGATTTGTACACTTTCCTCAATTATCAGACATTGTTATTGACATTTAAAAAGTAAATTTACATCGACAATAACCAATATACAATTTCAACAATTCAAATAGCTGATTTCTAGAAACAGCCACAAAGGTTGAGGAAACTGGAGGAATCCAATTCCAACCATTTCTCCTTGGAATATCTAATAGAAGTTTCTGTAGTACTAAATATGAGATTTGGCATCGAATAAACTAAAAGCACATTAGCATAACACTGCCAGTAAGTTGACTCCTATCACATCAGATACATAAGCAGTCAAAGTTAACAGCTACTAGAACTTAAAGAAGGAATATTCTGCACCCCATCATCTAAAAAGATCATCATTGGCCAATAGGATCCCAAAGTACACGAAGAGATTGATGAAATTGAGCATTACACGATATACTTAACAAGAATAGCATAGCAAGGCATTCACACCCAAATATTTATCATTGAAAGTCTAGCCAGATAGAGTGCATTCTAAACAATAGAAGCATAAAATAGTGAATCTGACGACCTTAACTTCTTTGCAAGCATATGAGACACAGAATTCTGCTTTCAACCATATGCTTCACTTCCTAAGGTTTGATATAAATGACTTATTTGCACCATTTTAGCATTATGGGATAGAATAGAATAATGAGGTGCGCCCGCTTGGCCCGCCTGTGAGGTGGTGCGCCAGTTGGGCCCTAGGAGAGGTGTGCCCACTTGGCCCGCCTACGAATTCCTATGATAGAATTATGGGATAGAATAGACCAACCTGCTGTAGGATCCTACGAATTCCTATGATCTAGGGTATGAAAACCAGTAACCTGGAAAAGTTTAATTTAGCCCTTGTTTTGGACCCTACCTAACATAAATTTCTCAAAGAAGAGAGAAAATTTGGCAGAAAACATGCTTAAAGTCTAATTACTGTTTTCCTTTTCTGTTAATAATGGGGCATAATCCAATGCTTATTCTAAGGCAAATTACTGTTTTAACCCTTCATGCATAAGGTTAGAATGCTGCTTTCTAAGTTATATGATTCAAGGACCCTCGCAACTGGAAACTCGGCCTGAAACATTTCCGTGTACCTAGGTTCTTTTATGGCCATCAACTGAATTAAGTTACCGATAAGAACTTTCATTTATGCTTTTCGCCTATAAACCATAGGAAGAACATTGTGTACATCCTTACCCTTGAATTTGTGGACCAGTTCAATGCCATTGACAACTCGAATTCGTGAATCTGCTGATGTAATGAGCACTTCTAATGAACTTCCTGGCACAAACTATTATATGAAACTCATTAAGGTTAAAACGATCATGCCAGTATTTTTAAGAAATATAGCAATAAGAAACCAACATCTTTTTTAATCTTTAGAACTGATGTACTGATATGTTCTATGTGCTAAAGTCACAAAATTACCTGGAATCCAGTGATTTTCTTGAGATTGGCTTTCTTCTTCCTATTTTGCAGATTAATTTGACCTTTTAGTTGCAATTTATTCTCTGTAAAATGACAAAGGTCAAAGAAAGCATAGTTAGCACTCAGTGGCAACTGAACTTCAACAAAGCAGAGAGAAAGAGAATCAAATTGTACCAGATGTATTATACAAACGACAGCTCCCCTTATAAGTACCAACAAGTGCACCCTTTAAACAAAAAACAAAATGATTATGAACCAAATAACATATTGCTTAAAACAGAAACCAATCACGTTATTAAATATTGCCTACCTGACCATCGGGAGTATAGCAAGCTGCAGTTACCATCTCATGCAGATCATTCCAGTCAACAACTTGTCGATCAGGTATACTCCATATACGAACTTTTGCATCCAAGGAACCACTAATGAAGTAGTCATCATCAACAGGGTTGAATTGGATGCAAGTTACTGGTAAGATAAAAAATAAAAAAAAATGAATTGGGATTAATAAAACGTGCTAGTAAGATGTAAGACAGGGTACATTGATCTACCAATTTCGACACACATTTTAGGAATCAACAATTTAAATGTTTTATGTAGTACTAATCTACCACTTTACCATGTCGATAATGCAAATAACGTTGTCTAAATGCAGTCAGAATGGCATCAATTCTTTGACTCTTCAATTTCAAGGTCATTCAGAGCCATTGGTACATACCATAATCACTGTGCGAAAATATCTTCAAGCAGGTCTTGCTCGACAAGTGCCACAGACGCACAGTTTTGTCCATTGAAGAAGAAAGCAGGCCCTGGGGAAAACAAGAACTTGTTTTATTTAGAGTTAGATTAGATAAATATTATTTGTTCATTTTTCAATAGTGGCTTAATCCATGCATCTATCCAACACAAGATTCTGTAATATTAGAAACTTTTCTCTTCTTCCTCCCTCAAAAGAGAAAAGTAAAACTAAAAGAGTCTCGGAAAAGAAAGTAAAATAATGTTCAACTTTTTACATCATCCAAACTTTCCCTTCTTTTCCTATACAATCAATTCAGTGAACACAAAGGTTAATAATCCAAATATAACTGAAAAATAATTGCCACAGGATATCTATGGAATCCAGATCAGTAACAAGACAATGACAACCAGCGACCATCATGCAGAAATTTCATAATACTGAACAAAAAGGCTATTGAATATTGATTGAGAGGGTCTCCCAGTGGAAGAACCTTTTTTGATTCCTTCCAAAAAAAAAGTTGGCAAGCATATGCAACTAACAAGCTTTCCTACTTTTCACTACCATAGTTAATTTATAACTCAAACTTATCATTGGATCAAAATTATCAGTCTACAAGTTAGACATGTGAAAAACCACATTATTCACTTGGGTATAGGAACCTCAAAATAATTTCAGTAGAGTCGAAATAGTTTCCCTGTCTTCTTAAAGGAAACTGAATGAGTTAGAGCACTTGACCATTTCCTTCTTTCTAACAATAAAAATTAAGCAAAATATTTCTCATAAGGACATCATATCGCATCTTTGAAACCTTGCCAAGATTAATCCGTAAAATTACACATTTTTTGATTCCTTGACCTTTTTGTCACCACTTAACATCATTACAAATATCTAGTGCCATCTAAGTTAATCACATGTCCTGTTCATGTCCTTGAGAATTGCTTGTCCCAACCAGGATCTACTCTAGCAACACTTACAAACATATTCAGCTAATAAAAATAATGAAAACTAGTAAGTTAGCCCCTAGGAGGTGGTCGAGTTGGTGGAGTGTGGGGGAATGGGGCTAAAAGGTCCTGTGTTCAAATCCCCTTACCTACGCTCTCTCGATCGAGTTTGTCATACAGGGTTTACCTAGTGCGGAATACCCAATTGGCGTGATTTGCAGGCTATTACGTCAATTTGAAGGTTTACCCAGTGCACATCTAAAGGATAGTGGCTGCGGGTTCCTCCGTTTCCCAAAAAACAAAAAAACTAATAAGTCAGATATATCCAATGTTATGCCTAATCCACAATTTGCATAAGGAAGATCTTCCCCATAGTTTCCTACAATTGAACATGCCTCCATATTGCAAGATTCACATGATACTGGCCGTCAAGGTTTACTAATCAAACTAACTAAACTTTTAAGTTATGCTGCTCATAAAAAAGGACTGACAGAAACATGAAGAAAGGCCAAGATCCAACTAACAAGAGGTTGTATGAAGAGAAGTCAAGCTTTGGCATGAGATCTCGGCACCCATAAACGTACAGCTGCTCTTCTGACACCCATATTTCAAATTAGACAACATACTTGCAAGGCCTTGTTACTCTATGTACCCAAATACTATCCCTCAGCAACAAAGAGTCATACCAACTATCACTGTTATAGGAAAAATAAAGCCCAAAGTAAAAGAACCAGAGAAAGAGACACCTTGAGACATAAACCATATTAGTTTTATTTTAAACCTAAAAATGCAGCCATTCCTAAGGCAACATCCAATCAAACGAAGCAAACTCAATTTCCCATTCTGTTTTTGTACATCACAAATCCTTCTTAACATTAGACCATTGAATGTTATCTGTAAATATGGATGTTAAACATTCCTAAGGCCCAATTATGCTATTATTTCTAGTCCAAAAGCTATAAAATCTGAACTACTTAAATAAGCCCTCACTACCTTCCGGTATCCAATTTCTGGACTTGTCTCTTAATTGCAGAATGATAAAACTTTGGAAAGATAAGCTAGTCTAAACTACTCATTTGGTAAAGATTTCAATAATGGAAAATGCCCAAGTATAACAGTATGTAATATCATGTTGCTACATAGTTTTCTAGCCAAGCAAGCACACATTTTCCGATACACGCGCATATTCACAATTCAATTTTCATTTCTGTAACAGTTAAAATATTTGTATCTATTATCCGTTATCCTGATAACATGACGCTTAAATAGCAAATATGAATATTGGAAGGACGAAAAAACATATCCTCATAAGCAAATCTGTGATATCAAAAACATTTTATATATCAAATAGAACTTTGTCTAATCATAAGCCAGTATATCTCTCCTTTCCAAATATCACGGTAGGGAAAATTGATTGCTCATCTAATCATGAAAGAAGTTTTCTGGAACATAAATAAGATCAGGAAAATTCATATGACTCAATGAGATATCACCAATAACTTTACATTACAGGCCAAGAAAAAATTAGTGATCAAATAGGAACTGTTACGAGTGCAAGAGTGAGAAATCACTCATCAGTAGAAGATGCTGGAGAAAATTGATAGAAACTCACTAACCTGTGACTTGGACCAAGAAAGGTCAAGAACATCATCAAGATGTCCATGGAATGAGCAAATGGGTTTATCTGTAAGTGCAAATACAGTCTCCGGCACAACAATGTGGTCCAAGCTCAAAGATTTTCTGCTTATGGATGGCCGGCCTCTCCTCTTCTTCTCATGATGTCCGTCAGCAGATGGAGACAACAAACTAGGCTCAGGTGACCCATTTTCCATTAACAATAGGTTAAAATTCCCATCTTCTGGTTTTTCCATTAATAACTCTCCTTTCCTTTCCGCCTGCACAACCTGCCAAATATGAATCACACAATCCTCACCTGCACTTGCTAGATATCTGCCATCTAAACTAAACTTAATGCACCATATGGAGCCATTATGCGCTTGTATCTCTTGACTTTTATAAAGAGCACTCAACTCTTTAGATGATTTTCCATATTGCCTTACCCTCACTTTCTCTGGCCCGTGGAATAACATGTCTTGGCTATCATCAGTAGCAGAACTCGACCTCCTTCCCCCCTTTTCCGATCCAGTATCCCTCTCATCACTACTTCTCTCTTTATGTCCTGTCACACTGCTTGCCACACTTTTTATACTCTTAAACCATCCGCCCTTTTTCTTCTTCGGAACCCCAACTCCACTACCTCCATTAGCACGAGAATCCACATTCTCTCTACTGCCATCCTCAACATTTTGCCTTCTCATCAATTCTTGTACAATCGGTGAATGTCCCACTGTCATTTCAAACTCCTCCATCGTCAACTGCCTACCCGTTCCCACTTCTTTCAACTTGTTCCACATCCCATCTTCCCTTATCTCATTAACTACAAACTCCTTCCCATTATCAAGATTCTTAATGGTACACACCTCAGTTGTTTCCACCCCATTACAAGCCAACTCATCAACAAACTCCCCAAAACTGGTGCTCGACCAATTCCTATTAAAATCACCATTTGAATTGCTGGAATCGGATCGATCCACATACACCCTCCTGCCATTTTTACCCGATGGAGGCTTACTCGGAGAAACGGCAGTGGCTTTAGGCGAAGAGCTGTTGGTGATTCTTTTGCAACCCACATGAAAACAACCATTATCATTGTTCGTGGTACTTTTGACTTTGTTATCCGTACTCTTACCCCTATTTACATCCATTAAATCATGACAAAGAATTGGAGGAGAATAAACACACGACAACAACGAAGAAGAAGAACAACAACATGAATTCAAATCATCATTACAATGATCACCATCCACACTCCGATTTGCCGCCGTCCCACTGGCTTCGGCACTCGATCGGAGGATCCAGTCGGAGGCACTCTGACCAGTCAAACAAGCCAAGGACGCAGACCGGTGAGAGCCAATATCAACACCATCAGGTCGGCCCCGAGAAAAAGACGGGTCGGAGCTTAGACCCATCTGGCGGAGAAGCCGTTGGCGGCGTTCGGACACGGAGGCGGGCTGGGAGATCCAAACGTCGTACTTGAACGCGTGATGGCTCAAAACACGGTGATGACTAGGAGAGGCAGAGCCGGAATTGGAGCGGGTGGGGTTGGGGTCGGGTTCGGAGTCGGAGTTGGAAGTAGAACAAGAGCAAGAAGACGAAGCAATGCGATCGAGAGACTCGTAGAAACAATCTTCTTCTCCTTCTTCTTTTTCATGTTCCTCTTTCCTGTTGTTGCTCTTCATGGGGATTGTCGTTTCGTTTGTTTCTGTTTCCGTTTTCGCTCATCTTCTTTTCAGGGTCACAGTGGCGAGACATGGTGACGTGAAGGAGAAGAAGAGAAAGAAGAAAAAAGGGCATTTCATTTCCACTTGGGTGTGTGAGAGACACTCACAAAATGGAAATGGAAATGCCCAAATACGTTTGGTCTTGAGTTGGTGCTTATGGTTGAAGGGGTTTTGGGGTTCGGTTGCGATCTGAGAGGGATTTTAGGAGATCGGAGGGAGGAGAGGAGGGATCAATTCAATGTAGCTGGAGGGCGGAGGAGGGAGAAGAGTCTGAGGCTTGTGAGAGTGGGGAGTCTTATTGTTTGCAATTGTAACTTATTTTGGCAGAGGCAGAGAGAAAAGAGAGAGTACTAGTTCTTGTCTAGTTAGGCTTGCTTGTTTGCTTCCTTTTCCATCCATTTTATTACTTTTCTACATGTTCATAACAAAACCATTCAAGAGAATATTTAAGGAGAGGAGAATGTAATATTGGTGTTTTGTTTTCTTTGTAATTTATCTAATCCCATTTTCTACTTCTTCTGCTTTCATTAATCATTATGGCCTAAATAAATACTCACTACTTACCAGAGGATGAGGGAGAGGGGAGAGAGAGAGAGAGCCTATCTGAATTCATCCTGCTTTGCCTCTTACTCCTTTAAGAAGATTCTAAAACAACCTTAACTAACATGTAGTGTAGGAGGAAGCGGATAACGTGAGAGTTGAGGATGTTGCAGTTCCCCAAATTCTTAGAATCCTGAGATTAGAATAGGCACCCTACATACATTTCTTGTGTTGGTAATAGCCAATTGCATTGGATTATTGAACACCTTCTCCTGCCTCTTCTTTGGTTTCATTGGATTTGTGGACATCCCTTCCCTGGGATTAAGTTGTCACCAAAAGTGGGCAAAAGCTCCCATAGTCGTGAATTTTTGTTTTGATATGTAAAATTTTAAATAAATATAATCATTTATAAGTTAACTTATAAAATAATTTTTATTTATATAAAACTCATAATTCGCATCATAAATTTTTTCCATCACATAAATAACTCTTTATCCTTTCATATGCTTAGTCTCATGTCATCAATAAGTTTAATCTATAAGTATTATTTTAGTCTCATGTCATCAATAAGTTTAATCTATAAGTATTATTTTGTAATTATATATTAATATTAAAAATAAATTTATAAACGTCAAAATTATAAGAAACCTTGGATGCTGTTTTACCATTTTTCATAACCCGCTTCTACATCCATGGAGTGAAAAAAGAAATAGGATAGATGGGCCTTTGGCAAGTACATGACAATGAAGCCCATTGTCAAAAGTAGTACACCTAAACTTTTGGAGGCAGCAACCCAGTACTACTGTCCACAGAAAGTGACTTCTCAAAATTACTTTTAATTGCCTTGCAGGTATTGAATAATCAACCCAATCCCCCATCACTCAAGGTGTGGGATGGAGTTTGTTCCATAACTTTGGGCAAATGTGTTTTGCATGGCCTATTGTCGTGCTGCTATATGATCCATTTTCTGTGTCTTTTAGGAGGTTTAGAATCACCTATATGTTAGGACCTCAATATGAGCATCTTCAAGCATGCTAAGTTCATAACTTTGTAGGATTCTTCAATTTTAATGAATGTTAGATCTAATTATTCATCTCTTCATTAAGTTGCCGTATGCACCACCCATTACATCTTCTGTTTATTAAGAATAGAAAATTCTTTTGCTTGGAATTCCTATAGGGCTTTAATTGTTACTTATGAGTTTGTTAGGGATATTATTAACAAAAGTAAAATTTTTATTTCTTTTAAAGTATTTGAATAGGGTTAAGGCTGATTACTTAGAGTGTAATTTTTCAGACTATACGGTGACTTTCAATATAGAAGTATGATTAGTTCAGAAGTTATATTAAAAAAAAAAGAGTATTTTAAATATCTAAGATTTATCTTCCAAAACAATAAAGAGATAGATGAAGAGATAGTTCACCGTATTAGATTATGGTAATTTAAATAGAGGAGTATGTTAGAAGTTTTACGTGACAAGAAAATATCAATTGAGTTCAAAGGTAAATTCTATCATTTAACGATTAGATCGGCTATGTTTTATGAGGCAGAGTGTTAACTCATCAAATAGGTAGATATAGTCATAAGTTAATAGTGATGAAGATAAAGATGTTTTATTAGATATGCAACCTTACTGGAAGAAATAAGACTAGAAGCATAAGTAGAGACAAATTAAGGGTAACTAATATTAATAAAAAATTAAGAGAAACAAGACCTAAATAATTTAAACTTGTTAAAAGGAGATATCCTAACGCGCTGATAAGAAGATGTGAAAATATTGTACTAAGGGACTATAAGTGAAAGAGAGAAAGGTCTAAGAAAAAATGAAAAGAAGTGATTAGAAATAATATGACTTTGTTGGAATTTACTGAGAACGTGACCCTCAATAGGAAACTTTGGTGTACTAAGGTATGAGTAAAGAAGCTCACATAGAGAGATCATTTTCTTTCTCATGAATCTTTCAAATATTTTCCTTCAAATCTTATGTTTTTTATTTAACCTAAATATTTAAAATGTAATAGTTTTCTTTTAGCATTTAGCCTAGCATTTTCTTAGTTATCTTAAACATTTTCTTAGAATAGCTTATTTGTTTTATTTATTTATTTGTCTTCTTTCTTGTTTGTATATTTATTTACATAATTTATCTTTTTATTTTTATTTATACTTTATTATTATTATTATCATCATCATTATCATCATCATCACCATCATCTTTTATGTTTATTTTTATTTTTTAGTTTTATTACTTTTATTATTTTCTATTATTCTTTATTCTTTATTTTATTTATTTATTAGATATTTTTCTTATATATCTTTATCTTTATCTTTTTGCGGGTCGATCGGAAACAATAATTTAAGAGTAATGTGGCATATTTTTCGACCTCCCCAAAGTTTGCTTTTCAACGAGAATTATGATGAAATGTTGGCGTTCACTTTTTAAACTGCAAAAAGACAATAATTTTTATTTAGATAATAGAATAATGAGAGAAGAGATGGTATTTATGATCTTTTTATTTTATGATTATTTTTCTTTTTAATGTCAAATCAAAAGTTGAAGTTGTTTTCTTTTTTTTTTCATTACGATCAAAATTTAAAAAGAAGCCATGTAAATTGAAATAATAAAAGACCCTTTGTAAGAAAATCAACGAGTTGATAGAAAGACCCAATCAACATAAGTAAGACAACCCCTACTTAAAACTGTGCTCTGACTCACATGGCAATCAATCTTAGTTCGTTTGAATTACTCAAAATACGTATGGTCGAATTAAATAACAAAAACACTTAAGATAAAGAAGACTTCCCTATGAATTTGCCTTCTTAAAATAATTCAACCGAATACTTTTCGCCATAGCTAATTTTTCTTTCATGAAACAAATTACCACAAAACAAAACGCATTTCACAACTTTTTCTATATCATATCACGTGAGTCCCAACTAAAGTAACTCCACATACCTCAAATCCTACCGTATATGAAAAGAAACTCAGCAAGTCATAATCAGCTCACAACAAAACATCATACACAGTCCACCAAGGATGTTTCGATGATACACTTCCATTGCTTCCACGTGATTCACGCAGATTGCTATTCAATATACTCAAGGTGGAACACGTTTCTTGACACACACAAGAACAAGGTACGCAATCTCCCAAAGATATTTTTCAAAGACACAAATATACCACACACAGGAGAATTGCATAGCCTCCTTAACTTACCACATGACCAACGCAACTTAAAAGATACACCCACCAGATCTTTTGCCGCCAACCACCTTCTAGGCTTTTTTTTTTTTTTGCAAATTAACGTGTAGTATTAGAGTCCACCATGAAATCAACTCAACTAAAGATGTCCATCTTATCCAAAGTCCAATAAATAAAGCACAACAATCCATTGACGATTTGGACTTCTATTAAAAACACAATCTCCACCCATCTTTATCAATCCAATTAATAATTGTAATTTTCTTATATGTCGAATTAAAAATGCAAAAACCAAACAAAGAATATATAAAATATATTATAAAAGACCTATTCTATGTGCCGTAATTTGTTTTTGCAAATTTTCTATGTTTCGCATGGCTCCAATACGAGCTCTTCTAAAAAAAGAAAACATATCGATTTGGTTTAAGGAAACTCGATTAAATTAATGAACTTTTTTATAAAATAATTTAAAAATGCAAAAATATTTTTTTGAAATAGCTCAAATAATAATTAGATCTCTTAAAATAATTTATTTTTTAATAGTACTAATTAAATTTTGAATCTAGTGGTTATTTACCGTTGAACTTTTTTATTAAAAGAATTAAGAATATCATTCTATTTTTTGAGTTGTTTCATTGTCAACAAAACCTTGAACTTTCTTAACGACCTTTACAAAAGTTGATCAATTGATGTCGTTAACGTCTTTCTCAACGCGTGAATCTTTTAACGGGATTACAACTTATTTAAGCAGAAGCAGGAGCCTTAGCAATTATATATAGTAACCATATAGACATTTCCCATCACAAGCTCAATGCATATCCGGTCTATGTTGATTAAGGTCCATTTTTAACTTGGCTTCAGCCCATTAAACTAAATCCTTTATCAGGTTACTTTATTATCTTTAGCTGGATCCAATTCGATTCGCTTAATCGTAAGATCGTTAAAATCGTAATTAATTGTTGTCTAACTTTAGAAAAGTACCAACAATTATTAGATCAAAATTTCTTATAATTATGTTTTCTTTTAAATTCTAATTATGATTTGAATTTAGTTTTAGAAATTTATGTTTTTAAATAATTAATATAATAAATTATTTTTCATATTTTGTTAATAATTAATTCAAACTATGAATTATACAAATAATTATGTATAATTACATAATAAAACATTGATGAAAGATTATTTTGTTGGTTATCAAATTGTAAAAAACTTCCAAAACCAACTTGAAGTTGCAAGGGACTTCAAAAAAAATGTCATGGTTTCATTCCTCCATTATACATCTCATTGACATTATTTGTTTTCTTTTACTTCTTATTTTAAAACTTAATAGGATTTTGACAACGTAACGGAATAACATTGTGGTTAATTGGAGATCCATTGAACTATACTGAATTATACAATATGAATAACCATTTTCTTTGGAGCATCAAAACGTACATGTCATCGATGACGTTTTCCCTTTCAATATGATAATGAAAAATGAATAAAATGGTCGTCCAACTAAGCTGGGATTGAGACAACACGAGCGAAGCTGTTAGTAATATTATGGCCTGTCAATACATTTGATCATTGATCTCTTCTCGGATGCCTTAATTTCCAAATTCCAACCCCTTTTGTACGTCCATATTTTCTTGCTGTTTTATGATTTTCTTTGTTTAATTTTTATTAAGGATTAAAGAATTATTAAAGAAACAATTAGTGAAGGTCAGGTCCAGCTGTTGTATATATACATTGCAAATCATCCACTAATTGATGTGTACATGGTACTAATCCAGAGATTAAAATATTTATGAACCATCATTATTGAATCGCGTTTGCATCTTCTTTTACTTTTCGAAGCACTATTTCAAATCAAATGTTCTTCACTGTTAAAATACGTTATAATTGAAGAGGCAAATATAACTTATTTCCTCAGGTGAATCAAATCCAAACCTTTGTACAATAAATCTTTATTCACTACTCTAAATTAAGAATTTTAGACAGCATTAGATTTATATTTTTTAATACCACTAACCATTGGAACGAACATAATGTTATAAAAAGATCTAATCCAGGATTTGATTAGACTTAACAAAGAGGAACACACCACGTGTCTTGATTCTCAACAGCCTGTTTAAGCTTCAACTAGATTCGCTCTTGAACATTAATGGAAACAGGCACAAATGGAGAAAATTTCAAGTCGAATCGAGTGCTCACGTAAAGTGCTTATTTCGCTTGAGTCAGGAATTTAATTTAGTTTAGTAAACTCCATCTCTTCTAATTCTAATTGTCACGAGGAAAGCCCACCGTGCAAACATTTGTTTTTATATTTGGCAAAATGACTCTTAAAGTCAACAGAGCAATTCGAATTGTTGATAGTTATTTGGCCAAGGAACTTTATTTATAGGCACAAAATAGCACTTCAGGGTAGTTGAAACAAAGACTCTAGATATATATAGTTACCGAAAATAATTTTTTTAAAGAAAAAGAGAGAAAATAAAACTAAGAAGCGTAAGCAACTTACTGGAATGCATGCACTCTGCCATAAAGACAGGCTATCACTAACAGAAGCTAAGAGCATGTGGGGAATCTATGGTGAAGCAGAGGGAGGGAGACATGCCAATCTATCATTTTCCTAGCCTGGTAAACCCTTTGCATGTGCACTGTACTATGTGAGTTATTGGCTTGTGATAAGGAAGAGGGAACAATGAATTTAAAAAATAACGTGGTTTGGTCATTTGACAATCTTAAAATGTCTATGCTCTATATAAACTCAAACTCCTCCGCATGAAAATTGTACCAACGACTTCTAATTATTAGTTCCTTCAACCTTTAGTTCATCGGGAGTAAAAATGCAAAATAAGTTAGCCAGAGAGCAACAAAATGTGTCACTCAATAATTAGGCATAGAGGTTCAATCACAGGACTAAAAGTACAATGATAGTGAATACCAAGCCTTTCATAAAAACCTTTTGCTACTAATCATGCTTTAAACCATCCCAGTTATCTATCCTTATGTCTTTTGATTCGGTACAACCATCTAAACTTATCTACATTCTGATTCAGCTCACGTGGTACAAGATTATATGTTTGATTTTTCTGTATTACCAAATATGTTGCACAATTTTGTCCTTTCTCATTATGTTGGGCAACTATTAATTGTATTTTTTGGTTCTTTAATAACTTATCTGTTAAGTTACGTAATTTGATTTAGATAAAAATAATAAAGTAGCCCAATAAATGATCTAAATCAATGGTTTGAAGTCCAGAAAGAAAATGAATCTCAATTAATATAGATTGGACTTATATCAGCCTTGTGATGGGAAAGCCCAATATAGAAGTTATATATAAAAGTTAAGGTCTCCTAAAATTGCTTATGTCATTCGTAAGCATACGGATCTTTTGATCTGTTAAGAACGCTTACGTATTGAGAAAATTGCACAATTTTGTCCTTTCTCATTATGTTGGGCAACTATTAATTGTATTTTTTGATTTTTCAATAACTTATCAGTTAAGTTACATAATTTGATTTAGATAAAAGTAATAAAGTAGCCCAATAAATATCTAAATCAATGGTTTGAAGTCTAGGAAGAAAATGAATCTCAATTAGTATAGATTGGACTTATATCAGCCTTGTGATGAGGAAGCCCAATATGGAAGTTAGATATAAAAGTTAAGGTCTCCTAAAGTTGTTCATGTCATTCGTAAGCATACGGATCTTTTGACCTGTTAAGAACGCTTACGTATTGAGAAAACTGTAGAAAAACGTTAATCACGTATCAATGAACATTTTCTGTGAAGGCCCGAAAGATTGGAGCATGTTTTGGCCACAAAAACTACTTCGAAAGACAATATGGAACCAAAATAAGGTATTCTGCATTTTCTTTGTTTTTAACCCTTTTATAAATGATCAGGAATACGTAATAAGGTCTATACTATGTGTTACACGTGGTAACATAGTGGTTACGTGATCGAGTTGCTAGAAACGAAGGTTTTTTAGTTTTCATTCATTATGGTTTTTATCAGTTTTTAATTAGTTTTTCAATTTTCTTGCATCTATAATTACGTAGAAGTAGTATACATAAGGTTAGCTATGAAAACAGGTCAAAAACGGGCCAAAAAGTGCAAAAAATGGGTCCCGGGATCACCAAAAATTGCCCTCCACATTGGAGGGTGATTGCACCGTCAGGCGAGCACTGACGTCAGCAGGTGTCACGCCTACACCTTATGGCGGTTCTGTAACACCGTTGGACACGTGTTGTGATGATGTCGGTACTATAATGTTGCTGATGTCATGCTGACGTTAGCTTCAGTACAAAAAAGAAGGGAAATTTCTAGAATTCCCATAAAGTTGCCCTGGGTCCTTTTGGGTTAGTTTTCGGGTCAGGGGATTTTAAAAGTGATTTTTCAAAATTTCTAGATTTATTACGTTAGTAATTGGATTAGGAAAATGTTTTAAAGCTTTTTAAAGTTAATTTTGAGTGCATTTTCGTGCTCTGAACTACATAAGAGAGACATTAAAGTGTTATGTCTCGTGTGGTAAGTTCGATATTCAATAAAGTACGATAGTCATTCTCATTGAGAATTTTTTAAATAAAAGTCTCAAATAAAGTTTAAAGATGATGTTTTCAATACTAGTATGTGATTATTTGATTGTGTATTTGATTTTTGCATTTATAGCTGATTTTCACATACATTATGCCCATATAAAATGTGAGGATGACATAAAGATGTATCCCTTGTGTTTGTAGACTTTCTAGG
This sequence comes from Erythroxylum oxycarpum, assembly GCA_025629785.1. Classification (NCBI taxonomy): domain Eukaryota; kingdom Viridiplantae; phylum Streptophyta; class Magnoliopsida; order Malpighiales; family Erythroxylaceae; genus Erythroxylum; species Erythroxylum oxycarpum. The sequence continues at coordinate 40,875,781 of JAOTAZ010000220.1, read as the reverse complement.
CCACTGATAAGGATGTAGTTACCAAAGTGGCCTTTCGAGTCAGTATTTTGGATTGTTCTGCTTACATGCTTATGGATGTCTCTGACTTTATGTTTGGTTATTCTACCCAAAGGTGTTGGCCTTACATAGGGTTTTGAGATGTACATAAAGGCATTTAGATGGAGGAAAGCCGTTGCTTAAATGATCTATTCACCCAAAGGTGGTGAAGTCATGAGATGGCCTGTACTCTTGATCGCTTTTATGTGGGGGTCTAATTGCATATATTGTGTATTCACCCCAAAGGTGTTTCATAATATATGTGATCGGATTCTCAGTATAGATACTACTTTAATGCTTTAAGTATCGTTGTTATTCTACATTTATACTGATCTTTACATTGTCTTTTCTATTTTGTAGTCACCTTTTTTGTAAACAACAATGTTATCACGATTGAGACCTTAAAAGGTTTCAATTTTACGAAGTGGAAGAAGGATGTTGAGTTAGACCTAGAGATGGTTGACGTTAACATAGCGATGCATATCAAGAAGCCTTCTCCACTTACTGATGTCAGCTCAAAAGTTGATAAAATAGCAATGGCAATCTGGGAGCAGTCAAATAGGATGTGTTATTTGACCATCAAGAGATCAATCCCAGATTATCTGCTTAATGGATTACCAGAAACGGTCATAGGGAAGGAGTTTATGGATAGCATTTCCCAAAGGTACAAAGTGTCTTCTCATGCGGAGCAAAGTACCTTGATTAAAGAGTTGTTCTCTATGAGGCATACAGGAGAAGGAGGCATTAGAGAGTACATTATCAGGGTGGTTCACCTTCAAAGTAAGCTGAAGGCACTAGATGTACCTATTCCTAACACGCTCATAGTGCCTCAGGTACTAAATACTCTCATTCGAGAGTTTGAGATGTTCGTTACCTCTTATATCTCTCAGGATAAGGCCTAGAACATCAATGTCTTGATTTCCCGGTGTGCTGCAACTGAGGAGAAGATTAATAATTCTCCTCATACAGCCCTATTTGTAGCTGCCAAAGGTAAGGGAAAGGCTAAGCCCTAACAACCTAAGGGTAAGGGTAAGAAACCCAAACCCTCTCCACAGATTCAGATTAGATAGTCTAGCATTACCAAGGGCCCACATAACATAAAGGGTATGAGGTGTTTCTTCTGTAAGAAGAAGGGGCATA
>JAOTAZ010000220.1:40851210-40862423 GCA_025629785.1 Erythroxylum oxycarpum | reverse complement strand
CTGAAGCTCTTCGCTCACCTCATTGGAGGGCTTCGGCTACAGCAGAATTCAATGCCTTGGTTAGAAATGGTACATGGGATCTGGTTCCGACCATGGAAGCTCAAAACATTGTTGGGTGTAAATGGATTTTTAGCACCAAATGCAAGCCTAATGGGTCCATTCATAAATATAAATCTCGCTTGGTTGCTCGGAGGTTCAGTCAGGCTCCTGGTATTGACTATAAAGAGACATTCTCTCCGGTAGTCAAACATCCTACTATCAAAGTTATCCTCACCATTGCTTTAACAAATCAATGGGCATTACATCAAATGGATGTTAATAATGCTTTTCTACAAGGGCATATTATGGAGACTGTTTACATGAAACAACCTCCAGGCTTTATACATTCGAATATGCCATCTCATGTCTGTAGGCTTCGAAAAGTGATATATGGTCTCAAGTAGGCACCGAGAGCATGGTACAATGAGCTACGGCAATTCCTACTTCAGTATGGTTTCCTCACTAGTGTTTGTGATTCCTTGCTCTTTGTTTATCATCCGCATGGGATAGCTATGTACTTCTTAGTCTATGTGGATGATCTTCTGCTCACGGATAACTCCTTGACTGCTCTTCATTTATTTATAGATGCACTATCATCTCAGTTTTCTCTCACGAATCTTGGTCCACCGAGTTTTTTTTTCTGGGAATTGAGATCATACCAACTTCAACTGGGTTGTTTCTTTCTCAACAACGGTACATTCATGATTTACTTTGTCAATTTGATATGGCTGATGCCAAACCTTGCAGGACTCCTCTATGCACTTCGACTACGTTAAAGCTTGATGATGGCACTGCTTCTGTTGACGGAACTTTGTTTCGAAGTATTTTGGGAGCACTTCAGTATGTCACACTAACACATCCGGATCTCAGTTTTTTCGTAAATAAACTGTCACAATTTATGCATCAACCAATAAATACTCATTTTTGTCAACTCAAGAGAACACTTCAATATCTTAAACACACATATAATTTTGGGCTACATCTAACTGGATCCCCTAATCTCAATTTGGTGGCTTTCAATGATGCCGACTGGGGGGGGGGGGTAACTTTGACTCTCGGACATCTACTTCTACCTATGTAGTTTATCTTGGGAACAATCCTATTTCCTGGTCCTCTAAATGTCAGCAGATAGTTGCATACTCGTCAACATAAGCTTAATATCGTGCGGTTGCTAGTACAGTGGCAGAAATTATGTGACTGCGAAATCTTCTTGTTGAGCTCCATATATCTTCATCTGTCATTCCACATATTTACTGTGATAATGTCAGTGTTGCTTATGTTTGTTCCAATCCTGTCTATCACTCATGCATGAAACATCTGGCACTTGACTATCATTTTGTCCGAGAACAAGTACGATTGCAACATGTCCAAGTCTCTCATATCTTCACGACAAATCAGATTGCGGATGTGCTCAATAAACCATTGTCTCGTGTTCAGTTTGAGATTCTTCGATCCAAAATGAAAGTCTCTCCACGACACTTCATCTTGCGGGGCCATGATAGAGATAAGAGTTGTGATAAAGATAAGAGTTGAATAAGTCTTTAATAAGATTGTTAGTTTTGTTAGATATATATATATTATCTGTTATACGATTTGAACAATCCTATAAGTTAGGATATGAGAATCATGTATAGCTATGTATATACAAGTGTACTTTATTGAAAATATATAACAGTTCATATTAAATTCTTCTTTTCTAGTTTAAAGCTTCTTATCAACAATATAGGTAAGTGAAACAATAGTTTCATTGTAATAAAAGCTTGTGGCGAAAACGTCTAAAAGAGAGAAGAAAGGTGTTTTCTTTGCAATGCAAACAGTTGAACAACATCAAGATGCATATTCTTAGCAATTTTTATTCAAACGAGAGAAGTGTAGATTCTCAGTTATCTGTTGTTTATTTCAGAGCGTTCATCAGAATTAGCACGGGACATATAGTTGTTCTTGGAAACCAAGCTATTTATCAAAATCAAAGCAGCCCTTGCCCAAAACACTCCCATTTGTAATGCCTGGCTGAAAGATGAATAAATGTATTGTATTTCTGATTGATTAATTACAGAAGTGTTGGGTCCTTTATATAGATCAGTCTACATACAAGTGATAAAAGAAAATAAAAACAAAATGATTACATAAGATGAGAACTATCTAAAGATTATAGATAAAGACTTTCTAGAGAATATAGATAAAGAATAGCTATAGTTACAGATATGATCATAAGATAAGGCAGTTAAAATCACATCTTATCAGTCCCCTCAAACTTAAGAGTACTAGTAATCATGAGTTTGTCTCAAAGATGTTGGAATTTCGTGGGAGAGAGAGCTTTGGTCAGAAAATCAACAATATGATCAGTAAACATAAAATGTCAGATGTAGAGAAATTTGTTGGCAACCAAATCTCGAACAAAGTGAATGTCAATCTTAATGTGTTCGGTGCGAGCGTGAGAGACTGGATCAGAAGCTAGAAAAGTAGCACCAAGGTTGCCGCACCAAATAGTAGGTGTGATGTGACGGAAACTGATTTCCCCAAGAAGTGAAGCGATCTAACAAAGTTCTGTAGCTATAAGAGCAAGATTGCGACATTCTACTTCAGTACTGGACAGAGCAATAATGGATTATTTCTAACACTCCAAGAGATGAAATTGGATCTAAAAAAGATGCAGTAACCAAATGTAGAACAACGATCATCTAAACAACCAGCACAATCAGCATCATAGTAAGCATGAAGATGGAGAGAGGATGATTTAGTGAACTGAATGTCATAAGAAGATATAAACCGAAGATAACGAAGAATTCATTTGACTGTAGTCTAATGGACATCAGTAGGACAATGTAAAAACTGAGAAACTTTGTTGACAACAAACTGTGTATCAGGACGAGTGATATAAAGGTACTGTAGGGCACCAATAGTGCTATGATACTCAGTAGCATTAGAGAGAGGATGACAATGATTTTTAGATAAAGGGAGGGAAGGAGTAATGGGTGAGAGTGCAAGTTTAGAATTATGGAGACCGGTGTGAAAAGGGAGATCTTTGATGTAGGTTTGCTGAGTAAGTAAAAGACTAGTAGGTGTAGTGAGAGCATCAATGCCAAGGAAGTGATGAAGTGGTCATAAGTCTTTGATTGTGAAGGCAGTGTTGAGATTAGTAATAAGAGTTGTTATAAATGACGTTGAAGAACCTATAACCAAGACATCATAAACTAAAACAAAGGTTGAGTGACAGGAGGAGTTGTGAATAAACAAGGAAGTGTCAGATTTGGATGAAACAATACCAAGATCAAGAAGTTTATGACTTAACCTATAAATCCAGGCTCGAAGGGCTTGTTTCAAGTCATATAGAGCTTTATAAAGATGACAAATATGATGGGGATAGTTAGGATATGTGAACCCAGTAGGTTGAGACATAAAAACTTGTTCTTGGAGATGACCATGAAGGAAAGCATTATTGACCTTAAGTTGACAAATGGGCCAAGTATGATGTAGAGCAAGAGTAAGAATGATGCGAATGGTAGTGGGTTTAACAATAGGACTAAAGGTATTAGTATAGTCAATTCCAGAAGTCTGATGATAACCTTTAGCGACCAATTAAGCTTTATGACACTGAATGGAGCCATCAATATTTCATTTGGTACAAAAGACCCATTTATAATCAACAATATTGGCATTTGGCGAAGGTCGAATGAGAGTCCAAGTATGATCGCGATAGAGAGCAGCAAACTCATCAAGCATGGCTTGACGCCAGTGAGGAAATTTATTGTCCTGAGCAAAAGAAGTGGGATCGGGAGTGGTAATAATTATGGAATAAGTGACATAATCAGTAAATGAGTGAGGAAAACAGGTGTGATCACGTATGCGAGTGACCATAGAATGAGAGGTCGGTGGTGGAGGAGTATGGGAAGATGAAGAAGGAGGTGAAGAAGGAGTAGGGGTAAAAGGTAAAGTTAAGGAGGAAACTGTAGGAGAAGAAGGGGTAGAAGAATGATTAGATGAGAGTGTGGAGTGGTGAAAATCATGTTTAAGGAAACACACGTGACAAGAGATATAAAATTTGGAAGTTTAAGGATCAAAATAACAGTAGCCTTTGTACTTGGAGCAGTATCCTAGAAAAATATAGGGAGTTGATTTAGGTGTGGGTTTATTAGCATAGGTGGAGCCCAAAAAGGGACAACATGTGCATCCAAAAACTAAAAGATGAGAGATTAGGTTTTGTGTGAAAGATTGTTTTAAGAAGAGAATGATGAGTGAGAACAGGTATAGGTAACAGATTGATGAGGTAAACAGTAGTGGAGAATGCTTCATACTAAAAAGTTTTAGGTAGAGAGGCATACAAAAAGAGAGTAAGTCATGCTTCAGTGATATGAATAATTTTACGTTTGACAAGACCATTTTGTTGTAGAGTATAAAGACAAGAGATACAATAAATGATGCCATAGGTAGTAAGAAATTGGGCTAAGACACCATTGAGGAGTTCTTGAGCTCCATGGCATTAAAAAGTTCTGAGAGTGGTGGAAAAAAGGTTTTCAGTTATTGTTTTAAAAGTTTGAAAACAAAGAAGAGCATATGACTTTTTTTCATTGAAAAAATCCAGGTAAAACAACTATAGTCATCAATAAATAATAAAGTGCCGATACCCAAAGAAAGAAAGAAACGAGGAAGGTCCCCAAATATCACAATGAATGAGTTATATGGGTTGTGTAGAGAGACGAGAGGATACTAAAAATGAAAAATGAACACTTTTTCCTTTAAGACAAGAAGTATAAGAGTTAATAACATTTGAGTTGACTAGTAAAAGAGAAGATAAATTAGATAACGTAGAATGACATGGATGATCAAGACATTGAAGCGACAGATCCAAGGAGGTAGTAGAAGCATTGAGGGAGATATGATTGCAAAAAGACGACGAAATCTTTAAGAGGTGTATAGATTTATGTGGAGATTTATGTGGATGGAACCCACTAGGAGCGGTATCTTGGTTTGAAGGTCCTTCATAATGTAACCAAATGAGTTAAATTCAATCAAACACGAATTATCATAAACAAATTTAACAACAGATAATTTTTTTTAGTAAAAGTAGGAATAACCAAAATATCACGAAGATGAAGAGGATGAGAAGAATTTGATATATTTAATTTAATAGTTAAGGAAATGGGAAGAGTTTGTTCATTACCAACAACTACTTAGTTGGACTTGTAACACAGGGAAACGGATTCAACAAGTTGAGAATTAGGAGTCATGTAAGCAATAACACCAATATCAAGTAACCATTAAGAAATTGTACTAGAGCGGAGATGTAAATTGTCTATATCAGGTTGAACATTCATGACAGTAAACACTACAGAAATATTGTTTTTAATATATCGAGAATCATAGTTGTGATTGCGAGACTCAGAATAGCAAAAACGACAACTGCAACAATGTGGCCCCATTTTTAACAAATTTGACACTGTGTGGGTGACTTAGTGGATTTGAAAAAATGACTTGAATTAGGTGCTGATGGATGAAATTGGGCCTGAAATTGTTAGGATCTAGAGGTCTGGTGTGAGGACCCATCAGGGAAAATGGGCCTAAGAGATTGTGGAGGCCCGTTTGAGGTGGAAGGAAAATTAATTTGGAAATTAGGACAAACCCATGATGCAGAGGGAGAGGAGTCGTGTCTCCTTCGGCGATGCCTCTCGCCGCCTCTGCTGCGCCCCCCGTGACGACCACTGGTGTGAGAGATGAATAGAGCCGTGTCGGTTGGGGGAGAAGAGTGATAGGATAACAACCTCTGTTCGTGAATGAGAAGCTTAGCCCGAAGCTCAAAGAATTGCAGGGAGTCTCGAGATGCTTAACGGCGGTGATGAAGGAGTCATAGTCGGTTGGGAACCCATTCAAGGTGAATAGAATGAGATTCTCGTCAGTGAGCGTATCTCCAATAGCTGCCAATTCATTGGTTGTGGTCGAGAGAAGAGAGAGAAAATTTGAGATGGTACTAGAGCCTTTCTTCAGAGTGAGAAGGTGGCGACAGAGAAGGGAACATTGAGAGGCCGATTGCAGCATGAAATAGTCTGCAAGTCCAAGCTAGAGTGCACGAGTAATTTGGTAGCTGAAGGTTTGTTGTGCGGTTGATGGGGAAAGTGACGCCGTAACGAAGTAGTAGACAAGACGATCGAATTTGCGTCATTTTTGAAAGTCTGGAGACGAAGAATCAGAGCTGGAGGCTGCAGCTGGTGGGGCGACGGTGCCATCTACATAACCAATAAGGTCAGATTTAATTAAAATAGCTTCAATTTAATGTTTTTCCAAACTAGATAATTTGTGGAATCCAGTGAAGTTATAAGGAAATTGGAAATTTGATTGACCGGTAATGTGGGTGTGTTAATGTTTGACATTGATTGTGTGATGACATTGTGTTATCAATGCTTGTTGAGATAGTTCTGGCGAAGCGTGGATTGGCTTTTGAAGATGTTGATGTCGTAGCTCAAAGTGTTGTGACCTTCTAGATGTTGTTGTTGTTGTGTGTTTATGCCATATGAAAAAAAAATGTGTTTGCTCGATTATGAGCTCTGATATCATGAAAGATGAATAAATGTACTATATTTCTGATTGATTAATTACAAAAGTGTTGGATCGTTTATATAGACTAGTGTATATGTTAGGATTTTAATAAATAGAAGAAGAATAAGATGGCATAAGAATAAAGAATAAAGAATACGTAACATTCCCATACCATCTTATTATTAAATTTGGTTGCCTTATATAGGCAAAATACAAAAAACTAAAATAGATATTTCAAGCAACAAATCTAGCTTATAAGATAAGATTAAAGATAATTTAAAACTTATTCTAAGATAATCTAAGACATATTCTAAAGGAATTTTAACAACTATAAAGTTTTGAATTAATTCTCAACATTCTCTCTTAATTTAAAATTTCAAGGATGGAGCACTTTTCTCCTAATCTTCATAATATTATATGAAGCACTTCTATTCACCAATTCCTATTGAAGCCCTTCTCATCAACCTGCAATTATTGGAGCACGTCTCTCCAAACACATCTTAGTGCACTTCTTACCAATAAATCTAAAAAAGATTTTCTTCTTTAGCCACTTCAACCAAGTTTACATGTTCTTCTTTTTTAGATCTGTAATTCTTTTGCAGATGACCAAATCTTTTTGCAGTTATAGCATTGAGGCTTTCCTTTGTGCCAATAATCTTTCTCTTCATGACCAAACTTCTTACAATGGCCACATTGAGGAATATTTCCTTTCTTCTTTGATGATAAAACTTTTGCTAGATAGGCTCCCTCAATTATTGCTCCTGAGCCTGCAAAGCATTAATCAATTCTAGTAAAGTTATTTGACTGATAGCTCTTGAATATTCAAGAGATAAAATTTTAGACTCAAATCTTTCACGCAAACTTATAAGCATTTTTTCTATAATATTGCTATCAGGTAAATCTTCTCTCAGTAGTCGAATTTTGTTCACTACATTTATCAGTCGATCAAAATATTCTTGTATAGTCTACTTTTTTTTCATGCTCAAAGTCTCAAAATCTCTTTTGAGATTTAAGATTTGCATCCTTCTTGTTCTTTCATTACCTTAATATAACTCTTTTAGCATATCCCAAGCCTCCTTAGCTGTTTTACAAGTCATTATTCTTGTGAAAATTACTTCTAAAACAGCAAAATGAATTATAGATAAAGCTTTTGGAGCTTTTGCTTCTTCTTCTTCTTCTTTATTAAGTGTTGGATTGTTTTCTAAAGGTGATAATTCCCTTTCATTTTCTACCCACTACGACAAGCTAAGACCTTTTAAATGAGATTTCATCTTAACATCTCATACTAGATAATTTTCACCATTGAAACTTAGGAGTGAAATAAATGTTGAATTGCTGGCAGCCATGGGAACTCTGCCTTTCTATTTTCTGACTCAATCTCACAATCCCTCAAAAATTTAAGGCTCTGATACCATGTTGAAATTTTAAAAAATAGAAGAAGAATAAGATGGGATAAGAATAAAGATTAAACAATACATAACACTCCCATATCATCTTATTATTAAATTTGGTTGCCTTATATAGGCAAAATACAAAAAACTAAAATAGATATTTTAGCCAACAAATCTAACTTATAAGATAAGATTAAAGATAATCTAAGATTTATGCTAACATAATTTAAGACCTATTCTAAAAAAAATTTAACAACTATAAAATTTTGAATTAATTCTCAAGAGTACATGCATGCGATAAGAGAAAATAAGAACATAAGTATTACATAAGATGAGAACTATCTAAAGATTACAGAAAAAGACTGTCTAGAGAATACAAAAACGTTCCTAAACTTTGGGCTTTGTGCATTCTTCACCGAACCCACCATTAAGCATACCTCCGCTATCAAGAAAAATATACATACATGTCATCTTGTGTCATTTTTGACTCTATTAACATATTTTTTGCAAGGAAACTCCGAAGTTTTGATCGCTTACCAGCAGATTTTGGATAGCGTACTTGCGCAACCAACGCCCTTTATAGCTTAATGTCTTTATAAAGCAAAAGCAGCGAGTAATCCTCATGGTAAGAACTTGACTCACCAGAAACAAGGTAAACGCGTCAAGTCCCAGGACTGTCGCTACGTTAGAGTCTTATGTGCTGTAGTAATAGTTGAATGCACTATCCACAACAACCCTGGCTCAATACAAAATGACAATGCCATAGCTAGCTCGGATCAAACTCATTCTAGTTCGACACGATTGTATCTTTGATTTTCATGTTAAGTCCCAACAAAAATGTGTTAATGAGTCTTCAATTAGAAGTAAGAAAGCACTTTTTCTTGTATATTCTAGGCTTTCTGGGCATACTCGTTATGCATTTTACAAAAGATTCACTTAGAAAACGATAAAAATGAAACCAAATATGCAATGATCAGATAGACAAATTCTGGATCTGAAACTCAATCTTGGATAAGGCAACTGATGAAGATTAGACAAAATACTTAACAGTGGTTCTCATCTGCTCAGCTGTAAGAGCTAGCAGGAAAGAAATGAAATCAAGAACAAGGACCACTATATTAGCATTGTTAATCTTGAATCTATTTCAAACCCCCTATTCTCTGGACTTACAAGAAGCAAATTATTATTGTGCACAACCACGGTTTTAATAAAGTCATAAAATAATGCCTATGGACATGGTCAAACAACTTTGTTGGTTATTCAAAATTTTTAGATGGGAAGTGCTTTGGGATTTCAACCAGAGAACAAGTTGAATTTGACTACCAAGTTCAGAAGAATTAGAAATGAATTCTGTATTCTCTATATACGAGTTCAGTTAACGATTTGCATTAATTAATTTTAGCATTATCCTTGGCATTAGAGAAGAAAAAATCAGATAAGACAAAACCTTGCATATTCTTACTTTCCACGTAAACAATGGTTTGCAAAATTTGCTGGAAATTGAAAAGCCATGATTCAATAGAGATACCGTTGTGGATATCTAAACTTAACATTTCCCGAAGGAAAAAGACTTCGCAAGTATTCCAAGAAAAAGCAACCCCATTCTACTTTCTATGAAATTAGCTTGTTGAACTGGAGCTTCATGGAGTAAGGCTCTTAAGTTATGTTTGGTAGGAGTTTATTAATGAAATGAAAAATTATTCTATTGTTTGAGATGAGGGTTTAAAATGAAATAGAATAGAATGAGATAGAAGTGAGAGTTTTCATATTACATCTCATTCTATCCTAAACAGTAAAAATGAGATACTTTCAATATGGAATTTAGTTATAGAGATATTCGTTAGAGAATCTCATTCCCTATACATAACTGTAAATTTTATATCTCTATCGAAATGCTTTAATATTATATTTAGATTTAAAGAATTTGAAATTTTCAAAAATTTAAAGCAATATTCCATTTATTTTCTAATTACAACTATTATCATATCTAAGCCAATGCCTTCAATTGTATTCCATATTTATGCTTCTAGAATGCTAAATTTGAGTGGAATAATTCCATCAAGTTATTATATCTTTCAACTTTACTTTATACAACCTTCTGCATTGTGCTATTATAGTGTTGAAATACATCTTACATGTTGTTATTAAAATTTATGAAATACAAGTCAACTCAAAATATCATTACATTTTGTCATCCGTATAATTTTGACATATCTTTACAAATTTAGCACCTCTATTAGTATAGGGATTAATAGCAAACTTGTATAATATAAGTACTCATTTTTCTATAAATATAATTCCAATCCTGAATTGTGTCCAAGAAACTTGATTCGTTAACAATTATTATCATCTATACTAAATAAAGGTAATTTCTACTCAAAAAATATAAATGTAATAAAAATAAGTATTGGTTATATGTCATGACTATCAAATAAGATCATTAATTTAATTATTTATTTGGTTACTGTCATTATTTTATTCAAAATAATCGTCCTCACTAATATTCAGAAAGATTACTCTAAACTATGTAGTGGACTGAAATTTAGCTAATTTTGAGTCACTCAACAAACTAACTAAAACTAAATTAATCAAGATAACATCCTTATTAATCACATCTCATGGGACTCCTAAATTAGCTAGATGCTAACTTTTTTCCAAAATATATCACCTTATTCCTAACCTTGATTTTAAATTTATATGATCATGAGTCACTCATCCAAATCAAACAAATTTAGTTAAGTAGAACCCATTAATTTAAGATAAAACAAATTTGAATTAAAAGGCTTTGAGTCGCTCAACAAGCTTTTCAATAAACATAACTCTGATTTAATTCTTAAATAATATATGGCAACAATCAAGCTCTCAACGTATATTTAATATTTCAATGAGAGATTTCATGTTAAATAGTCTCATCAAATACAAAATTATATGTAATAATATCATACATATAAAACCTAGCAATTCAAAGAACTTTAAATATATTGTAAAGAGGGCTAGCCAACGAGTGTTAATTAACTTCCTTGGAGCTTAATCCTATTTATAATAGGATTTGAATCTTTTAACAATTTAATTGAAATAAAATTCTTATTTATAAACTTTAGTTAATAATTCTAATTAAATATCAATTGGACTCAAATAAGATTTAGTATTTTATATTGGTCCTTATTTATTAAATATCTCATGTTTAATTATAAAATTTCTCAAACTTTGTAATCAAGTCCAACTTGATTAAAACACTTTTTCTATCTTCTA
>JAOTAZ010000220.1:40804785-40815501 GCA_025629785.1 Erythroxylum oxycarpum | reverse complement strand
ATTACATTGTTCAACGCTTAATTAAACTCTAATCAAGCAAATCTAACTACAAAGCAATAAACCCTAACTCAGAAGTTTATAACAATGTAGTTAAATGTGACAATGTAAACTACTAATCCAAACAACACATTGAAGGTCTAACATTTGATTGAACTATAATCAAGTAGCTTCACTACAAGTTACAAATCGTAGACTTAGGCATTAATAAATTATAACTAAACTACGGATTAAACTACTCCTTTTTGAAGCTCGGTAAACTCCAACTGTTACTACATCTTCAGGAGAAAATGGATGCCCAACCACGCATTGCAACCGGAAGCTTCATAACTAGGAATGAATCCAAGCTACCATGGTGAAGTCGACGGTGAAAAGGAAAAGAAAACCTATGCGAAGGTTCTACCCAAGGAACCCCGAAGGGAACTTTAGGTGATGAGGCCGTGTATTCTTTTGTTCTCTCTTCGCTCATCTGTCTCTTCTCTATTTGAATGTTTGATCCCCCTTAACCCCAAGGTTTTTATAGGATGGATCCAGGTCGGACTGAAATAGTAAGAGGATTTTCCAAATTAAGTCTGAATACCCGACCGTTCACTGCGGCGAGATAGTTAATCGACGTCGCAGTGTGTACTTCCTGGATCGCTCGTCGCGGCAAGCTTTTATTTTATGATGCACCGCGGTGGGATAATTAAGTTTCACCAAGACGATGCCGCCTACTTTTGGTTATACTCTTCTTGAGTTGGTTCTACTCTCCTTCAGACCTACAATGAAAAGTAATAATTTGTAATATCAATTGTCCTATAATTTAAGGGAGTGTAATTGTTAATTAATTGTGACAATTTGACCCTCAAATCACATTAATTCAAAACAAGTACTCTTAGGTTAAATTATGCACAATATCCAACAAAAGGAGCCGAAAAATATAACAAAAACCATAAAAATGTCAATAATAATATAGCAAACTTGGGTTCAATCACTGGTTTAACGAGAATATCGATGTCAAGTCATAGTTAAGCTATTTTTTATCATTTTAAGGTTATAATTTCATTTTGGATTGTTGTATTGTTGGTGTTGATTTGATTGGTTTTGGCATGAATGATCTTAATATGTTATTTCGATTGTTTTATTTTGAACCTATTGCTAAAACATTGAATGTAATTCGTAATTGCTACTTTTGATGTTTTTGGGTGGCATCTAACCATCGTTAATCGTTAGGAACAACATAACTTACGTTAGATAACCCAAACATGTGAGGTAACTACCTATATTGATCGTTTTTTAATTCATAATGCGGCTGCCAAATTGAATCCAGAGATCGTATCCTAGGTTATTCGATAGTTAGGTTCAATTAATAATCGTATCTTGATTAAACATAACCTAAGGAAAAATTAAGATTTGTAGAGAGTTCTATTAGTCTTAGATCAATAGTCCGAAAAGAGTTGTAAAAACATTAGAATGATGGAATATGTTTGATCGTGTTTAGGCTGAGATTGGCCCTTGAACTAGACCTTACTTATAGTCGACACTTTTCTCATTTTCGATTGCTTGTTTTAATTTATTTTTGATAGTTTACTTTTACTTTAATTTCTATGTTGCTTAAAATCTAAGAAACCTTATATATTTTCCTTGCTTCAATTAATTTTGTTACAGAAATTAGCCTAACACTCCATGTGGATTCGATCCCGACTCAACATAACTATAAATTTTAGTATGTAGAGTCAAGTAAATTTTGCAATGCACTCAACATGCACTATAAGTATGCATTCGAAAGATAAATTTCAGTCGTGTAACTTCACAAGTTTCACATTTTTTGACTTATATGGTTTGGTACACAATTATGTATCAAACCATGTATATTCCTAGAAACCTAATTTTTCATATAAATAGAACATTTTGATGGCAAAAGGAAAGGAATCATTTTGGGACTTCATAAAGGGGCAGAGCACTTACTCTTTGGAGACCTATAGAAGGCTAAGCTTTCCTATTCTAGTTCGGAGGTGAAATCGACGTCTAATATCCCAATTAAGCATATTGTCATTGTGCATCATTGTTTTATCTCTCTTTAGTGATTGTTTACATTATTTATTTCTATTGATTTAGCCATTCATGTATGGATAATTATTATTTTCGTTATTGTTTAATTGTTTATGTATGAACTCATTGTTAAAATCTTAAATACAATACGTAATGGTTATGTTAAAAATTATTAGTGGCAACTAATGGTGTTAAATCATTATGGATAATGTAACATTGGTTAAATGACCCAAACTTGTGTAGTTATTGCCTATATTGATCTATTTTCCTTATTTGTAATGCGAATGTCCTATTAAATTTAAAGAACTTATTCTAGGCAGTTTAACAGTTAGGTTTAGATAAAAAACTTGTTTTAATTAAACACGAACTAAGAAAAAATCAAGGTTAACAGATCTTGATGTTAATTTATGATCAACAATTCTAAGAGAGGTGTGAAAAAAATATGACAATGATGTATGTTTAATTGTGTGTAGGCTAAGATTGAACTGAGAATCGGATCCTAAATGCATTTATCACTTTCATTATTTTTAACTGTTTTCTTTAATTTACCTTTGTTAGTTTAATTTCACTTTATTTTGTTATTCAAAACCAAACCAAACCCCTTTAACCTAAACATTAATTTCTCTCATTGCAAAATCTTTAAATACACTCTTTGTGTGGCGATTCTAGAATCATCACTAGCTATAGTTTTAAGTTTAATTACCCTGCGTTTTTTTATACAAGGGAAAAGAAAACAAAGGAGACTAGTTCCGAAAGTCGAAATCCCACTGCAGGGATCGAGTGTAAAAGGTGTCGTACAGGTCGTGGTGTAGTATATCCAAAAAGCTCCTGGAGAAGAGAATGTTTACCCTGCTTTTAGTTAATGTTTTCAGAGGTGAGGACGGATGACAAAGAAACAAAAGTTCTGTCCTTCATTTTGTTTGCTTGTCATCCTCACTCATTTTTGTTCCGTCTTCAGAGGACGAGGACAAAAATTTTTGTTCCTTCCAAAACTGGGGTACAAGAATTTTTGTCCGTCGGACAAGATAATGAAAAGTCCAAAATAACCTCCCTTATCGACTCTAATGAAACCTAAAACAAACCGCATGCTCTCCTCTTCCAAGCAGCTCTCCTTCTCTCTTGCTTCGTTTGGCTTCGTCTCCACTGATAAAGGTTAGTTTTTTTGTTTTCTCTTTGAATCTTCTCTTTTGTTCCCATGTGCTTACCTTCTTTGTCTTCTATTTCTCTCTCTCTCAGAGACAACTTTCTAAAAAAAGTAATAAATTTGCACTAGAATACTGAAAAAGAATGCTTCTTTGAAGTCCTTTTCTGAAATTTTCGGACCCCTTAATCTGGGTTTGCACTAACATGGACTCAAGAACTCTTTTTGATCATGCTCTCTTCCAACTCACCCCCACCAGGACAAGGTACATTTTTATGCATTTTGCATTTATTTTACCTGGGTGTATTTTTTCACATTTTGGGTTGATTTTTTTTCCGAAATTTTGATTCTTGAAGTTGTGAGCTGGTGATTTTGCGGGTGGTTTGAATGAGCAGCTAGCCTCAGGCCTTCTTGAGCTGTTCATTTCATACCTTAGAGAGGTGGGTACTCGATTACTCTCCGCCCTGTGTCGCCTAATGCCCCCTGGTTCACAAAAGCCACTCTCCAGAGATAACACGTTACTGCTGTTGTGAATATACTAAGAGCTTGTCTTTCGTTCTCTCTTTTTCTTTGGATATTAGGATAAGAACAATATTTCTTTTAACTATTTATAACTTTTTGTTCGTAGGAATCATTATCAATCCATAGTTTTCTGTAAACCTCGTTGAAATTGACCGATTTCTGTGTCACAAAGTATCTAAATTAAGATCAAGTGCTTCCTTGTCATTTGGGTGAATGCACTTTATAAACATGGAATCAGTCTTTCCAAACAAAGGAAATTTCATATGGTAGTTGAGTTGTTTGTTATCTAGATTTGATGGATTTTACTATTTTCCAACCCGAAAAATGGATATCCAATGCAACCAAGCAGAAAGAGGAAAAGGAATTCTATTGAACTCTATAATCTTGATGGTTTCTCTTTTTAAATAAAATATCAATCTTGTTGCAGTTAATTGGGCTGAGATTCATCATTTTGAGGCTAACATTTTGTCTTCAATACAGATTTGTGAGGTTTGTTAGTTCGCCAGAAGTTCTTGAGAGATTTGTAACAATAGAGAGAGAATTAGAGAAAAATGAGAGTTCAGTTCAGTCAAATAAGCTCTCAATTGCAGATGCTGAAGGTATGCCTGAAATTTAAAAGTTTTTAGCACTAGTAATTCCTTGTTTATCATGTACGTGATCAAAGTCAATGCCAAATTTAACAATTTGCCGATAGTCAATGAGCCCCTATCTTATAATTTCAGGATTCTTTTTATATAATCCTTCTTCTGAATCTATTAATTACCAGATATTAACATCCATTTCTTGAGTGTAAGTAAAGCTAAGATTACTAACAATTGAAAAGAGTGGTTAGTCTTGCTATGCTTGTCCCATTAATATGCTTTTTTAGGACTTATTTCATGATTTTAGTTAATGTGCATGCAATGAAGATGTAGCAATACTGAACTGAATCTAACAAATGTAGGCTTGTAGGTTTTCATCAATTTATAACTGACTATGATAGTATATAAAAGTTCTTTTCTGTAGAGATTATGTTAACCAAACTTCCAATAATTGGAAAATATAGCAGGTGGTGCTGGGAGCTACCCGAAGCCCTATCTAAGGTATGCTGTTACAAAAAATCCTTTCAGACATTGCAGTGATGGTTTTTAGTTCTAACCATGATGCTTCATCTCAGATGAGAGATAGCAATGGAGATTCTGCTGCTGTTTATGAGGAAAATTCCAAGTAAATAACCCACCCAAATTTGATTATGTACTCCCGATCTCTAAGTATGATTGCTTGATGAGTTATTTCTGAATAATGAGCAGGATTCATCTGCAACGTGCTCTGGAAACTAGAAAAGCTGTACTGCGTAAAGAGCAAGCAATGACTTATGCTCGTGCTTTGTTCACAGGCTTTGAAATTGATTGTATACATGATCTCATTGCGTTTGCTGATGTTTTTCAATAACAGCTTTCTTTCATTTTTCTTTTTCCTTTTGTTAATTAGGTCACATTATGGAATTTCCCTTCACCTTATAACCTATAGAATAATGTATTATTTCCCTAGTTTTTCTAACCAGCTTTAACTTTTGGGTTGAATGGTTTCTTGACACTGTGATTGCTCAAACCTGAACCTAGGAATTGAGATAAATTTAAGGGGATTAGAGCTTCAGGATGAATTGGTAATTGGAGGATGATGTAAAAGCAACCCAGTGATTTGCATGCCTAGTTTGTGGACTAGAAAAGCGTTCTTATGAGTGTTAACCTTTTTTTCGAGTTTCCAGGGCTTGGGGCTAATTTCCCTAGAAGTCAATTCAGATTACTTTGTCCAATTATTTTCGAACATGTCTTTTCAGTTAATTATACAGAAAGAGTTGCTTATACTCATAATTTTAGTTAGCGTGTAAGATGTATCTGCTTTCACACAGGGAAGCATGCATAAATTTCTTAGAATTATGCAAGAAAAAGAATCAAGACCGGCTTTGGATAGATGAAATTGCAGCAATGCAAGCATCTCGATTGGACTTGCCTTATGTTGGGACTTCTGGAATCGTACTAGCTGGTGAGGAGAATTACCCTAGTCAAATTGGTGGTCCTTTTGGGAGACAAAGTGGCTCATTAGATGCATCTGATTCAGCTACAA
This sequence comes from Erythroxylum oxycarpum, assembly GCA_025629785.1. NCBI lineage: Eukaryota > Viridiplantae > Streptophyta > Magnoliopsida > Malpighiales > Erythroxylaceae > Erythroxylum > Erythroxylum oxycarpum. The sequence goes on along the minus strand of JAOTAZ010000220.1, from coordinate 40,809,704 downwards.
GTCTTGGGAGTTTTGACCTAAACCAAGGTACACCTGAATATCTCTACTTTCTTTTACCTGTAAAGGATCAATTTGAGGTACATGCCTGAGCATTTGGGTTACAAGTGCTGCCGTGCCTACATCCAGCATCTCTGTTTCTAATATTGCTATTTACCTTTTAACTTGCAGATGGTAGTACACAAACGTCTGCCCAAAGTCAAATCGCAGACGCGAAAAGTCAAGTGCCAAACATATCGTGGGCGAGCCATATTCCTCCGTACATGCACAATTTTCAAGGTCCTATGTATCAACATATTCCCTCATACCAAGGTTACCTTTTTCCTGGTATGCAGGTTCCTTCTCCATATTTTTCAGGGAATATGCAATGGCCCCAAAATGTGGAAAATTCTAGCCACAATAATGATTGGAGTACTGATGATAATAAAAAACATAAATCCTCATCTAGGAATAAGAAGAAATCTTCACATGGGAAAAGCCTGGAGAGTGCAAACCAAGATGATTCCACTGACCCCAGTGATTCCAGCTCAGAGAACGAATCTGATGAGAATCTGAAGAATGGCAATAAGAAATCTTCTGTGGAGCAGGCTCATAGGAAAAAGCATGGGAAGAAGTCTTCAAGAAAGGTTGTCATTCGTAATATTAACTACATTACTTCTAAGAGAGATGGAGAAAAAGGCAGCATTTCTGGGGAAACATCTGACGAAGAGGAATTCATTGATGGGGGAATTCTGAAGCAGCAGGTAGAGGAAGCTGTCGGTTCATTTGAGAAACGTCATAAATCAAGTTCTCGTCATCATAAGAAGTCACATCGCCACCCCATGAATGAGTCGGATGATCCTAGTGATAAGGATAACAAAAGTATGATTCTTGAGGGTGAACCTCGGAAGGATCACTGGGGTACCTTTGAGAGCCTCCTCATGAAGGACAAAGATTTAGACTCTTCAAGTGCTGATCTGCATCCTTCTAAGGTAAAGGAGTACTTTGTTACCAAGAGCTCTGAGGAGACAAGATCATTGCCACTAGACCTGCAAATGGAGGAAGTAAGAAAGCAACGTCCAAGTTCAAATGATTCCTTCCTTATAATGAAGATGGAAACTGCTAATGAAGGTGGATCTCGCACTGAGAATTTTGAATTTGGTGAAAATACCTATCCTAAAACAAGAAGAGCTGGCATGCATGAGGCGCTGTTGTTCTCCCACAGGTTAGAGGATACAGGGAGCTCTCACCGAGCTACTGTTTCTGATTATTCTACTGAAGCTCCACATATTACAAGGCAAGAGGAAGGAGATTGGTTTGGTAATAAAGGAATAGTTACGTCAGCAAACAAGGATGGGAACATGGAACTGAAAGCATTTGGTGGTGATTATGCATCTCCAGTAACTGCTGAATATTGTCACATTGAAAAAAACAAGAAAGAAGTTCTAGCCGATGACTCATTCATGGTCCAGGCTCGAACTTTAGACGACGAACAATCTACTTCACTTTTGAGAACAGACCTTAGCTTGGTTTCGGACATAGTTGATGCTAGTCGATATGAAAATGGGATGTCAGAAATTTCACAAAATGATAATGAAGCATTTGGAGCCCATGAACCGGATGATCTTTTCATGGTGCTGGGTCGTGATTCATCTGCTGAGCAACCTATTTCATCTTGGACTCCTGAAATGGATTATGAACAGGATATTTTATCTGCTGAAGCCAATGGGAGGCAATCTGATGCTGGTAAAGATTCTTCCAAGGGCAAGCTTCTTTCTAATTGTAAGGTAACAAGTGACAGAAAGTCAAAGGTTTCAAATGCATATCTTGGAAAAAGCAGATCGGACATCAAGTCAATGACCAAAAAACCCCCGCTCGGAGGCAGAAATGTTAATCAGAAAAGCAAAACTGAAAGGGTATGCTATATATGATTTTGGTATTGCCTTCAGGGATGGGAGGAGAAATTGCTTTTGCATGACATAAATCGCAGCTTTACATTGCTTCCTTTTTGTTTCACTCAATTTTATAAAGAACTGCGTAGATCACTAAATTTTGCATGATATAAAACCATCTTAGGTTGCTTGGTAAATTTTATTGATCTTGATTTCTCTCTCTTATCTTAATTCTTTTACTTATTTTATCTATTTCAACCACATACATGTAGGAAGAGGAGAATAGGAAGAGAAAAGAGGAGTTAGTAGCACAACGTCAGAAGAGAATTGCTGAAAGGAGTGCTAGTGGGAGCGTTCCGGCGACATCAAAAAGAATTCCTTCGGAAAAGAGATCTACAATGTCTTCCTTGAAACATGAAAAGCCTCAAAACCAACCTCCAAGCCAAGAGAATAAAAAAGCAGTAATTAGGAGTACCACCATTGATCGACTTGCCACTGCTAGGACAACTCCAAAGGTGGAAGCAGTCCCACCAAAACCTGCCCAACCTAAAAAGGCACCCATAAAAGCAAATTCCTTGCCACAGAAGACCATGAATGCAAACAGTAAGAAAGCCAATCCAAGCAGAATTAAATCTGATGTCCTCCAAAAGACCGATAACATGGCCGTGATAGCTGAGAAGCAAACAGACGTGGAAATCCCAAAAGCAATACCTACTATGGTTGTCAATGGCAATAAAGAAGACATTAAGGAGTTGCGTAGCATCACTTCAATAGAAAACAATGAAGGGGCTAAGATCTTACAGACAGAGAGTTCAGATGATTCACTACACAAATCTGCACAAGCGGCTCACTTGGAAGTTGCAGTGGGATTACTTGAAGCATCTCATGTTCGTTCTGAAATTCAAAAGGTTTCTGATGATTGTGGTGAATACATCTCTAAAACGCCAGAACTTCCTACTCCAGAATTACCTACTCTGAACCTTTCTGCTCTGAATGTCAGGGAAAGCACAATTAGTGAAAATTTACAATCACCAAAAAATTCTGAAATAGAAATATCAACTCCACCATCTGAAGACATAAACCAGGAGGCAGTCCACTCCAGGAAGAAATGGAACAGTGATGAAAGTTCCCCCAAAGCTGCTAAAGGTTTCAGAAAGCTTCTTTTGTTTGGAAAGAAAAACCGAACCTCTATTTTAGCTTGATGTTGCTGGACTAGGCTGATTATGGGACATAAAGTAACACTCTCGAAGAAGGGTTTTGGTCCTGCAGTTTATGCTCCCATGTTTCTTGTCGAATTCAACAGGATTGCTTAACCAGGAAGAAGAAATGAAACTCGGGAAAGGAAAAAGGTGTGAAAGTAGTTAGATGGTTTGTATGCATAATAAGGCCTTTGGTGTTGGTGCCGTATGAGGAATTGTCTCTGTTGTTTATCTGAGTTTTGTATCACATGAGAAAAGGGTGTAAAGTATTGTTGCTGTGCGAGTCTGCACTTTGGATATGCATAAACGGGGAATTCCTTGAAACCACCTGTAGTGTTCATAAATTTCTCTCCATACGTACTGTGGAATCATGCAGTGATTTATTGGTCAACATTCACAACTTCTGCATTTACAGAGTAATCTTAAATTTAATGTACTTGTAAAGCTCGCGAAGTACAGACTGCCCAACTATTATTTTCAAGAGTTATTTATTAACTAATGTGATCTTCAGATCGTCCTGAATTCGGAGCAAGTGAGATGCCAAAGACCTGATCCGAATCCAGCTGTTCAAATGGAAAAGTGACAAGGCACCTATAAAATGCATCAAGTTCTAGAAGCTGATGAACTATTTACACTCCAATTCGGTCATAATCATTAGCAGAAACTCCTACGCTACTGTAATTGACCGGTAAGTCACTGATAATTGATAAGTGATAAATTGATAACTTTTAAATCTATAATTATGGTTTATGTTTTCTTATTCTCTCTCATGTTTATGGATTATTAATTATGATTATAAGTAACGTATTATATTATATGTTAATTATTTCAGATAAACGAACATATTCTTTTACTAGAGAGTTGTAATATGGTATCGAAATAGAAATTGAAACTTGTAATCTCGTACTAAGTGAAAATCTAAGTCTAACTCCAAATCAATTGAAAAGTGAAGTTTTAGATCACTTCAATAAGAGTAGATCAATGAACAGAGTTAAAAAGTTAAATATAAGTATTGTCAGAAGATGTTAACCAAGAGTTTAAAACGTAAAACCTCTCCTTTAACGACATGTAGATTCGTGTAGGAAAAAATGTTAATATAAGGTTAAACATTTTGTACCCTTAATCTTACAAAAGAAAAAAAAAATGACTATAACGTCTTATGAGAGCAACAGATCAAGATTTTGTATTACTTCTATGGTAAATTAGTAGTGAACATCCACTATCTATAATTGATACCAAAAAGATTAGGAATGTTTGCAATTCATTGCAACTGACCTTCAATGTTCTAACTCTGAATACACTGAAGGACAGTATGAGAATATGCTAGGATAAGAAAAAAAGAAAATTGAAGAACATTATTAAGTATTGACGGATGGATTAAAATTATCAGAGATATGTTGACAATTGATAATCATCAGAAGTTTTATATAGCAGTGACGACATATTATATTGACAATGATAAATTTTGAGGTAATTTATATTAAACAATTTTGATATAATTTGCTTAATGATTATCAACTTAGAATAGAATGGACAAAATTTAGGATAAGGATCACACTAGTTCAAGCTTTTCAGCTTCAAGCTTACGATAATCTTCTAAGAGCAATTTGTTGTTTTCACTTTCAAAATTTAATAAAGAAAGAAGGGCTAGGATCTTGTACTAATGTTACAAATCTTGTATCAGACTTAGTACCGGAGTAGGTTTTGGTACGGTACTGGTTAATACCGGATACCGTTTCAAGTAATTTTTTAAATTTATGAAATAGTTCCTGAATTTTTTAAAAAATTACAAAATAGTTCATTGTCATATTATACAGTTGTACTATATATTTTTAACCTTGTCTCCAAAAAT
>JAOTAZ010000220.1:40700972-40723517 GCA_025629785.1 Erythroxylum oxycarpum | reverse complement strand
TCCTTTATGGTATGAAAACTAACAAACGGGTCTTGGGAAGTGCAGTGTTGAAGATTGACATCTCTAAGGCTTATGATCGAGTCGATTGGGGCTTTCTTGAAACTATACTGATTTCATTGGGTTTTGATACGAGGTGGATCAAACTGATGGTGCTTTGTGTGAGGGATGTCAAGTATTCAATTTTACTGAATGGAAGCGAGATCAACCCTATTCTTCCGAGCCGAGGTCTCCATCAAGGGGACCTTATTTCCCCTTACCTGTTTATTATCTGTGTCGAGGTTCTTTCCTGCCTCCTCAGTCAAGCAGAACAACACGTTCTCATTCATGGTTGCAAGGCTAATTTTAGCGGACCACGTATCTCTCACTTATTTTTTGCTGATGATTCGTTACTCTTCTTTAATGCCTTTGAGACTGAATGTGAAGCTATTAAGAGCCTTTTGACAACTTATATTGCCGCCTCCGGCCAGACTATCAATTATCACAAATCGAGCATCTTTTTTAGTCCCACGGTTCAGCTGGTCCAGCGGCAGAAACTCTCTGATATACTAGGGGTCCACACCTCGTTGGATCAAGGGCGCTACTTGGGGCTGCCATCTCTTATTGGTCGCAGCAAGAAACGAATTTTCACTTACGTTCGTGATTCACTGTGGCGGCGGGTGAACACATGGACTAATCGATTCCTATCTCGGGCGAGTAAGGAGGTACTTTTAAAATCTGTTGCTCAGGCCATTCCTTTTGACTGTATGAGCGTGTTCATGCTTCCCAAATCTCTTTGTGAGGAAATGCAAAAAATCATGAACTCTTTTTGGTGGGGTATGAACAAAGACGGGGGAAAAAGTATTCATTGGTTATCCTGGGACCGCATGTGTGATAGTACGGCCGATGGTGGTATGGGCTTTCGAGATTTACGGTGCTTCAACCTAGCAATTCTAGCAAAGCAAGGTTGGCGGCTGCTCACAAACTCCAACACTCTCTTTTTTCGTATGTTCAAAGCTAAATATTTTCCTACAGGGCATTCCTTGAATGCTGGTTTGGGTTCTAACCAAAGTTTCACATGGAGAGGTATTTTGCAAGCTAAGGAATTGCTCCGGGTTGGGGCCCGAATCCGCATAGGCAATGGGGTATCAACACACTTCTGGTTGGACCCTTGGATACCTAGAGCCTTGAATTTTCGGTTGCTTGCAGGAACCGGGGCCAGGGATCCTAATCTGCGGGTCCATGCCTTTCTTAACTGGGAGGCTTGACGATGGGATGTGGCGAAGCTTCACGCGGTATGCGGTGAGGAGGACGTGCAGCACATTTTGACGATCATTTTGAGTTTGAGGAGCTAACCCGACTCATGGTTATGGAACTTTGATAAGCGCGGTACCTATACTGTCAAATATGGTTATTACTAAGCCCTTCAGCTCCAGAAAGGTCCTATAAATGAGTATGAAGATATTTGGAAGTTTTTGTGGAACCTCCCCTTCCCCCCGAAGGTTAAAGCTTTTATGTGGCGACTTTTACGGGACTTTCTTCCTACCAAAGAGTGCATTTTTAGACGAGGCATCGATATTGACTCTAGTTGTGGCCATTGTGGTCGTAACGAAGATTGCTTCCATGTTTTTGTGGGCTGTTATGTAGCACGTGAGATTTGGAATGAGTTTGGCTTACATTTTCCTTCTTTTGAGTCCACTATCTTTACTTGTGTTTGCAATGCTTCCAAGACTCTCTTTGTTTATATAATGCGCAATGTTTGCATGGTCTTATGGCAAATATGGTGTAGCCGCAACAAATATGTGTGGGAAGCCAAGCTCACATCTTGCTCGCAAGTCCTCGGCAAGGTAGCCTCTTTCCTTCAGGCTTGGACAACAGCATGCCGACTTTCTGTTCCTCCTTTTGTGGGATCCAGTCGTATAGGCTGCTCTCATCCCTCGGCCAGCACCCCCTTGGTGGCTCCCCTATAGGTGCTTCGGTGCGCTGGGTCTGTTTTGTGGATGTTGCTATCTTTCCCCATTTGCACTGCAGTGGTTTTGGTGTTGTCATTAAAAACGGCGCGGGTACTATTGAATTTGCTCTTTCTGGTACGTTTCTTCATTTGTTCGAACCTCAGCTAGCCGAAGCTCTCGCGTGTCGGTCTCTTCTTGCCTGGGTTGCCCAGCGCTTACCTGGACAGTGCTCTATAGTCGTGGATGCTTAGGTAGTTTCTTTCGCCCTTCAATCTCCTAGGGAAGACTTCTCTAATTTTTGTAAAGTCATTGATGATTGTTTAGACATTCTTAGACGCAATACTGCTATTTCTGTTCGTTGGCTTCGCCGACACTATAATGTCGAAGCTCATTCGTTGGCTTGACAATCTCATTTGTATGCCTCTTTTATGGTTTGGGATCATTACCCTACCGTTGCTTAATCTCAGATCTCGTTCTAAAAAAAATAAATAATAAAAATAAATAATAATAATGATGATGATGATGATGATGATGATGATGATGATGATGATGATGATGATGATAATGATGATGATGATGATGATGATAAAACTGAATCTAATAAAAAACTCAATAAAAGGAAAAAACAAAAAAAATAATAATGTAATTTTGAAAATACAATAAAGTTTTTTAGATTGATTTTATGGTTAAATAGGCATGGAAAAGATAATTTAACAACACTACAAACTGTAATAACAACAGACAACCACGAGAAGCTGAAATACAAAAAATGAGGACAAGGTGCCACCCTTACCTTCACATACGAATAAGATCCACTGGTGAGTGTATCCTTATTTAAAGGACCACAGAGAATAGCTGGAGAATAGGTAAAGACCTACCTGGGTTGATGATCGTGGAAAACCCACTGTGACCATGATGCCACTACAAATGAATCTGGTCTACGCCTGACGTTCTATATGGAAACATTAAAATCAGATCTTCAATTTCATAAACGAAGAGGCACATTCCTAGCCAAGATCCTCTATTGTGGTAACTCCATCTTGTATTCTTGAGATCACAACCAGTCATAATATGTATATATATATATAAAAGATAACATCACAGGACCAACCACACCCACCTTTTATCATTTAAGCTCTTTCTTTCTCCAACTTATAGATAAACTCAAAAGTTAAAATCCCAGGTACCAAGATGATCAAAAACCCAGTCTAAATTTTCGAGAAGATAACAATCCTACTGAATGATTATTGCATTCAGAAGAACACCCTAAATCCGAAGGGGGAACTTGAAGATCAAAGAGTACTTTCCTTCTGAGTTAATGTGATAAAAAACCAATCCAAGAACATCAATGAAAAATGAAAGAAGAAAAAGATTGGAAAGAACTCTTTTGTCAGCTACCAATTGAGAAAAAAAGGACCGTTAACCCAAATGCACATCAAATGCCCATTTGGTGTTACTTTTATTTTATTTTGTTTTATTTTCATTTTCATTTTTTATATTGTTGTTCAAGGTCTTCTACACGTAATGAAAACATTTGTACCAAATGTTGAGCATAAAATGTATATAAGGTATATTTATGCTAATTAGAGACAATGATGGAATGGAGATGATCTAAAGTTGTAGTTTTGGCTGTCAAGTAAGACAACATTTGTTCCTAATTTTAATGATCAGTTACATGTGATAAATGATTTGAGACTAGCTTGTATTAAAGCTCTATTAGTCTATCATAAGGAGACAGGGTGTAAGGAATATTTTAGAGTTAATTATAAGTATGATACTATTGATAATAACATGATTAAGAACTTTAAAGATTAGATCTTGGAGGCTAGGGTAAAGCCTATAGTTAGCATGTTAGAGCGTATCAGGAAGATGGTGATGAAGAGGATGTATACAAAAAGGAATTTTAACTAGAAATGAGATGGAAACATATCACCAAGACTACATGTTGTATTATAGGAGAATAAGAAAGAAAGATTTAATTGATTTGTTGATTTGAATGGAACTAATGGATATAAAGTTGAGCATAGATTATAGAGATTTTGTGTGAGAATTAGTGATCGTACGTGTACTTATAGATATTGGGATCTAACAAAGATTCCAAGTCCTCATGCTATGGCTATCATTTTCCATAACCACTAAAATCTTGATAACTACGTTGACAAATTATATAGCAAGGAGAGGTACCTGTAAGCATATAAGTACTCCTTCAAGCCATTTGATGGACAAATATTTTGGCCCCGATGTGAAGTTATTGATCCACTTGTAATAAGGAGAACGCATGGTCAACCAAAAAAATAGAAAGAAAGAGAAATTTGAGCAACCTAAAATATGAAAAGCGACTAGACATGGAAAAAGAACGACTTGCACTAAATGTGGACAACAAGGGCATAACTAAAGATCATGTAAAAGTCCAATAAATGTAAGAAATTTCTTATTTGTTATGGAACTTATTAACCTTTTTATTACTATCCAATCAATGTTTGAAAAATATATATAGGTACTAAGATCATCTAGTACCAATTTAAGGAGAAAACATGGAACTAAATCTGCAAAATCGGTATGTACTGCATCAACAAATGTTACACATGCTGAAGAGACCTGTGAGGATCAAGAGAGCATACAAACAATGATTAGAAAAAGAGGAAGAGGTAAAGTAAGAGGAAGAAGTAGAGGCAAGACCAGGGGCAAAGGCAAAGGGAGAAGGATAAGTGGATATGAAGTACACTTCAATAAGTCAACATGTTCAATTGAGGACCATGTAAATTAATTATAACAACAATAGCAACAACAACATCCTAGTAAAAGTCTCATTGATATGCAGAGTTTAGGGAGATCCAATAGTACACAATCTTATTCCTAACTAATTGAGAGATTGTTTTCGTATATCATGTAAGTTAATTGAAATTTAAAATATGTTAATATTATTATTTAAATTTTTTAAAAAACATGTTCATTTTTATATTTATACAGAACGGAGATAATGTTCAGAGCATATGGCTAAGTAGCTCACAAAGAGCTATTACTACAGATTCTAATACCCAAATTGAAAAAAAAATAGCCAAAAGAATTGCAATGGAATGGTGGGAATAACATCACTTCATCTACCTTATGTAATGAGAGGGATGTAAATAGAAGAAGGCTTAAATATTCAACTTGATTTTTAAACTTATAGTGAATTACCTTTTGTGAACTTGTTCCATTTCAAACCTGTTAAGATATTAAAGTTGTAATGAACTTGAAGTTGTTTGGAATTTGAAGTTGTATAATTGCTTGCTATTGTGACATATTAGAAGTTAGTAAAATAGAAGTTAGTTAAATGAATATTAGAGTTGTTATGATACTTATGCCATTTAGCAGTTGTTTAGGCTTTGAAAATGCCTTCTTTGAGTTATTGTGAATATCATGTTCATTCTATTCACAGATAATTGAATACAAGATAAAGTACATATAGCATTATAAAAGCTAATAATATATTTTCTTATAAGTACAATAAATTATTAATCCAACAAGACAGTCTTAACAAATTGCCTAACACAACAAAAAAGTTCATATTCTTAAACTTTTCAACAATTATAGATATAAAAATAGTTACAAACATTACAACACAATCTATAATTACATATCACCTTTTACAATCTTCTTCTCTAATATATTTGTATATTTCAGTGCCACTTTCACTTCAGTCAATTCACCTTGTAGCTTACACCCATTATTTATGCAGATACCATCTTTCAAGTTCTTGTTCTAGACCTCCAACCTTTGATTCTCAAGTCTCAATTTATTTATTATGCATTTGCCTTTTTCACCAAAATCTCTTCACCCACCTATCTAAAAAAATTATATCATTCTTCTTACAATAATGTTGCAACAAATATTATTAATTACAAATAATATTAATTACAAATAATATTTATCTTTTCAAGTACCAATATATTGATCATTAATAAGAAAATTACCTTACATTTAGGACATTCATAAAATTTTCTTTCAGAATTGTCGTTGATTTAAGAAATAACCAAATGACTTTGACTTCCACATCGTCAAAAAACTTTCTCACCATATTACTTTTTCACTACAACCGCTTCCAGTTGAGTATGAAGATCCACCATCTATTACAGTTAACAAAATATTATACAAATTCATAATGAAAACAAGGGCCAAGATGTTTGAAACCCAATATAACTTAATGTAGCAAAAAAATCAACATGAAATTAGTATACTAAATGTGTACTAATAGTCTATAACTTGAATAATTTGTGCTTATAGAAGCAAAATAAATTGAAATATTATACAAAAAACTACCAAAATAAATTGGTCCTCCATAATCTGTATATCCTAATGTATCCTAATATAATCTGCATAGTTTATAACTGGGCTTCCTTTGCATCCTAATATATGTTAACGTCTATGATTGTAGTGTGTAAGTCTTAACCAATATGTTGTTTAATCAAGCAAGCAATTGAATTGCAACCTCCCATGAGAAAGAACATATTTAATCATGATAAAGAACATGATTAATCTTTGTTATGGATAAAGAACAGGAATAACAAAGTAATGATGAGTTGGGGTTAGTAGTAAGCAATGGTTGAATTATAAGGAAACAATAGATGAACCCACACGAAGAAACAAAACCCGGATGAACCCGTAGGAGATTGGTAGTGAATCATGCTGACGGGTGTCGGGAAAGTAAGATTATGTTTAGTTATTAGCATATTTTTCTTTTTGGGAGCAAAATAATGAAATTACTCTTCTTTTGTTTCATTCTAACAAATTCAACACTATCAAGGTAAAGCTTGTAATACAAACTAAATTTTTCATTGAAGTTGGGATTAAAAGAGAAAGTTTAAGGTTAATTTAACAGAAAAAATGTTACGAGACTTTTGTGCAACTCACATCTAAGTTAGAGGATCAATTTTCTATTTGTGATTATTCAATTCATCTGGATATTAATGAACCTATAAGCGTCTCCTAAACAGGTGTACATCATTTGGATATTCTTTTATTAATTTGTCGACAGCTAAAAATGATTGTCAATCAGGCGCTGACAAATTATGCACTGCAAAGACTTGTGGCACTGTCCTGCTCCCATTAGGCCCGGTCCAATAAGAATTTTGCAGTTTTGATGTGGATCGAATTTGTGTTTTTACATGAAGACAGAGATTAATAATAGTGGCAAGTCAGAATACTACCTGGCAGAAAACTTTTCAGCTTTTACGATTCTTTGATTTCTTGCTTTGCTTCTTAGATAAAACTTATCCATGGGCAAGTAAAAGTAAACTCTTCTTATTCCTTAAAACTGACATGAATTGTTTACTTTTGAGCAGTAAATAAATTGGTGTATACAAAATAACTTTTACCAGAAAGAAATCAAATGAAATATGGATGTTTATACAGGACAACCAGAACAGCGTACAAACAAGTTTGGTCTGGACATAATCCACTAATCTTTTTTATAATTAAAAATAATCATTCTGTATAATGTAATCAGGAGGGTGACACTCATCTACTGGGGCTCCACGTCCTCTAATAATTGTTTCTTAAGATTAATCAACACGTATGAAAAATGGATATAAAAAATAACACATGGATCATGCCAATGCTTTGTCCATGTTCACCCAAGCAACAGTGACAATCTACTAATGTAGGTTTAGGATATATGCAATATTTATTTTTTAAAACATGGCTTTGACGTCAAGTCCTTGTAACGAAATCACTTGTTCTGTTACTATGTTGCAAATCTATTTTATAAAAATTTATCCATTCAAAATAATAACGTCCACAAAAATTTGAAAGGCTGAGATCTTGCGTCTAAGTCCCCGACCCACTGAACTAGGGCATTATTAGCCACTCCAGCTTAGCTAGTAGGCTAGCTGGTCCTCGTACGATACGCTTGTTTTAAAACGTGCGTAGTGTGTACAGAGGACAGCTAATACTGCCAAAAGACCACGAAGCACAATTTTGATTTTTAGATGGGACAACCTCAATTTTTGGTGCCTAACTTCATAAAGGGACTGTAACGATAATGTCAGAGCTACACCTTGCTTTTGATGGAGACGAATTATCTGAAATCAGAGTGAATGAATTCTGTGTCATCTCATCTTATCCTCGAACAGAGAAACGGATGTGGTGGTACCCTGCTAGGTTCGAATTAGCAGCTCGGTTATTAGGCATTCCCCTGCTTTAGATTAGGACACCAATTAAAGCGGGGACGCCATTAAAATATGAAGTGGGTATATAGCTCAGCATCTGATGTAAATTGTTAGGGTAGAATGTGCCTAAGCTGTATGAAGGACCAAAATAAACTAGTTTAGTAGCCAGAAACAAAGAAAACTAGCAACACCACAATTGTGTATGGAACGGATGAACAAGAATGCTTTTAAGTTATCCTCACAGATGTTGTTGTCAAAAAGAACGTGGAGGTGGGTCTAAAATGACTAGCATTACATTATATTTGCTATACTTCTGTGACTCCTCTCCTTCGTCTAGTTCAAAGGTTCGGGTTCAGTCGTCCAACATGTCAAATTGTCAATTAAGTACAAAATGTTCAAGTAAGACCCGTAAGGCTTTGTAAGAGAAGGTGGAACTAAATCATAAACATAGACCCCCGCCTCAAGCATGCTTTAGCAGATTGGGTATTACGGCGAACCGTTCCCAAATTATTTTACTAGGATTTAAACTCACGTTATTGGGCAAATCTAAGCTGAAATTTGATAGCTTTGACATCACTGAATCCCCCATAAAACCTTAAAGGAGAGGTGAAATCAAGTCCTAATTAATATCTTTTAATTTCATTATCCTTTAAGGTGGTTGAAATTTGCCAGAAGATTTCTATAATAAAAAGTTATTTGAAGAAAATTACTCAAAGCCTAATTTACTTTGTTGGTAAGTTCTCATTGTATTTTCTTGGAAATTATTGTGATATTAAACTAAAACTCCATATGTCTGAATAAAGATTCTTAGGCCATATGAAATAAATAATCTGGTTCCTAATCTAGCTTGAAAACTTTTGAATGTTGTCGTTGTCACATCGCCAGAGAGTAAAGACATTGACAGAGAATTAGTGTACCAACAATACTAAGGACCAAATTGGTACAGCTTGACGCGATTAATTAAATGACGTTTTGCATGCGCCGCAACGCTTATACAATCAATATTGAAATGTGAACATATGATAACACCGCACCAAAGCACGCACGAGATGTCAATGACAGAAAATTATGCATTCAATGGTCAAACTTTTTAAGGGAATGGGTCTGTATTCATTGCGTGGAGGCTGCTTTTCCTGAGATCCTAGTTCTGAAAATGAAGGTTGCATCTTTACCTTAATTTTTCTTACTACATTTACATAACGGCTCACCAATGGAAGATCAAATCTAATTAGTAGCATTTTGACTAAAAGAAAAGAATTAGTAAATTATGCGAGTTTTACTTTCATCAGAATACAATTCTACATGTTTTGGATGTACACCCATGCCTGCAGTTGGATGATCTGTAGCAATTAACAATAAGCCAAACTAGAACGGCTTGGCGGTGGCAAATGCCAACCGTGAATGGCAGAATCAGTCAGATTCAAACCTAAGACTTAAGTGCAGTTTCACCCAAGATATTTGTTGGTGTGCTGCTCTGTACGCCGATTGGACATATGGATGGGAAGTATAGGAATACTTCTTTTTTCTTTTTTCAGTACTACCACTTTATAGAAAGCACTAACAAAAAGGTAGCCTCCTGCGTTAAAACCTTATAAAGTTTTAAGTCAGTACATCCCCTCATCGAGAACAGGTGCTCCCCAAAGAGCTTTTACTTTCTCGAGATTAGGAGTGGCTGAGTATATTCCTTAACACTCTTTCTTAAATCCTGGACCCTTCGGCGCTTTAAATTCATTACGTAAAAATAATAAAATCTTCAGTTTTGTCCTTATTTTTAATTCTTCAATCAAACTTCATTTCGTCGTTATAAAGATAGTGAAAGAAATTATAGAAAATATGAAAGCGGTTTGTAGTATTTCCACGTTCAGATTACGAGTGTCACCTCAGCTAGCAAGTGCCCACCGAGCCACCAAAAGATTTTTCTTCACCGCTTGTATGCCTGCTGCTTAGGATTTGGTTTGAACTCTAATAGAAACTAAGACCAACTATTATCTAGTATTAAAGTCGAGGGATAAGTCATTCAATTCACTCACATGTATAGTTATTCCATTAACTTTGGTCTCTAAATTGCTTTCAAGATAGCATTTCTGAGCACTGGACTTTGTACGTTAATTAATGACATGTTAGGTATTGTGGTCACTTTTTCTCAGGTCTACACCGTGCAAAACATTTGGCAAGATTAGAAAATTACGTTCTTCAAATGTAAAATAACTTTAAAAGCAATCCATACATTTACAATTTAAAAACAAATGAACAATTAATTTGACATGAAATGCATTTTTATAATAATAGTATTAATTAAAGAAATCTTAGGATCTTTCTCGTTCAGAAAACTCTTTTGAAACTTTGTAAGGTTAAAGGTAAATATTGCATGACATATTAAAACCTCATTAGTTAGATATTCTACCCCAAACTTAAGTTCGTTAATGCCATAATTTATTGATCTTTGCGTATAAAACAAATTAGGGAAAGATATGGTCATTGATTAAAAGCTTCGATCCTAATTGTCAACCACAATCTATATTTTATACCGAATATCCACTTGTTGATTCATATAAAATATCTAATTGACCCCCCCTCCCCCAATCACAATCGTTATATCTCTATAGTCTATACTTAAATGTGTGCTAAAACAAAGGGAGATAAGCCAATAACCTAACAACATTATTGTACTAGATAGCAATCAAACAAGTAACCTAATGTATGATTTTGCCCATTTTATATATTTTAATGGGAAATTGAATTTGTAATTTGACCTTTTCACCACTTATATTTTACATTTTATGGCATCATTTTTACAATTATTTAATTATTACACTAATTATTTTTGTCAATTCATAAATGTAAAAAAGTCATACTGAATTTTATGTAATTTTTAATTAAAAAGTGATAGAAAATTTACAGTAGTCACTTTTAAAAAGGATTCATCATTTCAATCTAATCCCGTCGTTTCATAGAAAGCATCTTTGTAATGTTCTTTTTTCACAGATATTAATTTCTTATCTATTTCTGCGAAAAGCACGTCTCAATCTCTTTTCTGAACAACTGTATCCAATTAATTTACTTTTACAATCTTTCTCTTGAATTTACATGTTTATTTAAAGTCTCTTTGTACGATTGATTCGCTTTTGAAATTAAAAAAGTTACGGAGTACTAATCTAGAAATCAACTTTTAAAACCCAGAGTAAGACGCCGTGGACTAGTCGTTTAATTCTTTTAGTTGAAACGTTAAAAGTATAGTGTTTCATTGTTTTCTTAAAGAAATTTATGTGTAGAATTTATGTATATTTTGTTATTTTCTCATCTGTATACTTCTACAATTATTGGTTCAATACTAACTATACATTTGCCAGTAAAAACAAAACAAAGGATTGGGACGTATTTTGTTGTAACCAGGATTTTCAAACCCGGTAGACTGACCGGTCCGGTTTAAGCTATAAAATCGGACTCCAATTGGATCAGTCTAAACCGGTCAAAATCGGTCAATTGACCGGTCCGATCACTGGTCCATCAAATTTTTTTTATTTTTTATTTTTTTAATATTATTAATATTATATATAATTAAATATAATTATTGCATAATTATGACATCACACCGGTTCGACCGGTGGTTGAACTGGTCGAATCGGTCAAACCGGTGACCAGTAAGACCTCCGATTTGATGACCGGTCCGATTTTGAGAACATTAGTTGTAACAGAATTGTACAGGCCAGCTTGCATTAGTGAATTCCTATTATAGCCTCTGGGATGTATTATGTTGTAATAGAATTGTACAGGCCAACCTGCATTAGTGAATTCCTATTATAGCCTTTAATGTGAAATTTCTATTGTGTCCTTCTCCTTACTTCTTGTTTGTTCTTCTTTGTGTCTTCTTTGTTAATACTCCCACTCAAACTGAACCAAGAAATTCGAAATAGGTTCACTTTGGTAGTTAGTGAGAAAATTCTCATCAATATCAAGGGCTTTGTGAGGATGTCGGCGAGTTGGTCTGTAGTATTAACATATCTGACCCCAAGTTCTTTTTTCCACTGTCTTTGATAAGTGTACATCCACTTTGATACGTTTTATTCTTGAGTGAAAGAGTGGGTTTTGAGCCAGTGATCGAGCGTCGTTATTGTCGCTCCACATAGTAGGTTTGTGTGTGTGAGAGAACCCTAACTCAGATAGTAGGGATGTGAGGTAGATGAAATCGATAAACACCTATGAGAAAGCTCGATATTTAGCCTAGGTGCTAGACCGGACTACTGTTGATTGCTTTTTGGAGATCCAAAATATGAGGTTTCCCCTTAGGAAGATGCATCCTCCGGTTGTTGATTTTCAATCATTGGGAGAACTGGCCCAGTTGGAGTCATTGTGGGCGTGGAAGTCGAGAGGAGTAGATGATGGTTGAAAGAGTAGTCTCAGATTTGAAGTTCCTTTCAGGTAACACAGAACCCTTTTATATGCAATCCAGTGTGTATTTAGAGGATTTTGTAAAAACTTACTTTATTTATTTACTGCGAAGCTGATGCCTGGTCTTGTATTATATAGATATTGAAGTGCTCCTATGATACTTCAGTAGAGTGTTGGGTGTTCAAAGGATGTGCCATCACGCAAAGATAATTTGGTTGCTGAAGTGATTGGAGTGGAATAGAGCTTGCATGAAGACATGTTGGTTCTGGTAAGTAAATCTTCGATGTAATGCTTTTGTGAAAGATATAATCCATTTCTGTTTCTGTATGCTTCAAAATCGAGAAAATGATATCTGTTTCCAAGCATTTTAAGTGCAAACTGAGACTGTAATTGACCGATAACTGCATGAATAATTGACTGATAACTACATGAATAGCTTGAGTTGAATTTCCTGTAATTAAGAAATCATTCACATAGACTAGTAGCATTGTAATGATTCCATTATTATTTGAATAGAATAGAGAAGTATCTGACCTTGAATTATGAAACTCTCGCTGAGATAGTGCATGTTTCAGTTTATGAAACTGAGCCCTAGGGGCTTGTTTCAACCCATAGAGAGCTTTAGCCAATTTACAAACATGAGGTGGCTGTGTTTTGCTTTCAGATCCTCGTGGCTGATTTATATAAACACTTTTATATAAGTCCCCGTGTAGAAATGCATTGTTGATGTCAACTTGCTGGATTTCTCAATGATGAGAAACAGCAAGTGACAGAATTACTTTAATTGTTGAGGCTTTCACAACAGGGCTAAAAGTCTCTGAAAAGTCAATGCCAAGGATTTGATTAAACCTTTTGGCAACAAACCAAGCCTTGTGTTTAGAGACAGTCCTATTAGCAATATACTTGGTCTGGAACACCCATTTTGTGTCAAGAATGTGAACGGTAGGCTCATAGGGAACAAGTGTCCAAGTGTGATTTTGTTGTAAAGCATTGAATTTTTCTTGCTTAGCTTGAAACCATATAGGATTATTTAGAGCTTTAGAAATTGTTGTGGGTTTAGTGTGAGGAATTAAAGCAAGGGAGAAGTAATAAAGTTTGGGTTTAAAAATTTCACTTTTGGAGCGAGTTTGCATGGAATGATTATTTTATGTTAATGGGGAAGAAGGATTAGGTTCAACGTTTAGTGTGATTGACAGAATGAGATTAGGTAAGGTATTTTGATTGTTTAATAAAATTGTAAGATGTGATGGTGAGCAAGGATTCTGAGAATTTACCTGTCCGTTGGGGTATTTAGTTGCGTGAGAACATTCTGCCGTAGAGGAGTGAGTCGTGACAACTTTTAGAGAGGTGAAGTTAAGGTTAAAGTGAAGATGGGAAGACTTGGTGAAGTTAAAGGATGATTTGAGTGTGTGGGAAAAAAATTGAGGAAATGAAAATTCTTCCTCATTGAAGATCATAGACGAGAGATGATGATTTTCCCTTAATTAGTCAAACATTTGTAGCCTTGATGCATTGAACTATATCCAAGAAAAAGACATTTTGTGGTATGAAACTCGAATTTATGGTGAGAATAACTTCTGAGATAAGGAAAGCAACTACAACCAAATGTTTTGAGATAAAGATAATTTGGGAGTTTATTATACAAATTTTCAAATGGTGAGAGACTTTTTAGTCTTGGAGATGAGAGGTTATTGATGAGATAGGTGGATGTAGAGAAGGCTTATAACCAATAGGTGAGTAGCATGTGAGCATGTGATAAAAGAGTTTGTTCCATTTTAGTGATATGTCGGTGTTTTATCTCAGAGACACCATTTTGTTGGTAAGTTTAAGGACAACTAAAATGTGGTTGTATTCCATGTTTTGTGAGGTAAAGTAAGATGGCTTTGCATTCACCTCCCATGTCAGTGTGAAGAGTTTTGATTTTTGTTCAGTTGGAGTTCAACATTAGCTTTGAATATGACAAAAATTGATAGAGTATCAGATTTTAGTTTTAAGGGATAAAACCATGTGAATCTCATGCAGACATCAACAAAAATAAGATAGTATTTATGTCCTTCAGTTAAGAGATATGGAGAGGGTCTCCAAATATTGGAGTATATGATGTCTAATGGATTTTGAGCAATTATGTCATGAGTTTGAAAAGGTAATTGATACAATTTTCCTTTCTTACAGACATCATAATAGGATAGGTTGTTACGATTAATATTGAACTTCATTGAACTCATAATTTGTTTTAAGGTACTGTTGGAAAGTTGTCCTAATTTGGCACGCCAAACATTAACATTTTTCTATGCTATGTTTGTCGCACAATGACTGCCTTTCAAAGGAGAAGAAACTTTCTGTTGTGAAAAACTAGACTTATGAGCAGGGCATGTTTGCATAATTAGCCTAATTTTGTTGGTTTAGTAGCTTTAAGGTTGTAGAGGCCATCCCGAAGCACTCCCTTGAGCAGAATCTTCCATGTTACTTTGTCCTTAAACAGAAAATTGTCATTAGCAAACTTAAAAAAATTTTTGTTGTCTTTAGTAAATTTAGAAATGCTAAGCAGATTTTTGGTTATGTTTGGAACATGTAGAATTTGTTTTAATGCAAGAGGTGTGTGTGTATTATCAAGGAAATATATATAAGATGAGCCAATATTAGCAATAAGAAGAGATGTAGCATCTCACGCCCATAGGACACATACCCGATATCCTGAAGGATATCCGAGTACGTGCTTCGTAATGGTGGTGTGCTAGAGCAATCATGTTTCTAACTTAATCATCGCATCAACATTCAAAGCATAAATATCACAATATTTAAAAATCAAAATTCCTTATTTCATTTTATAAAAACCGAATATACTTTGTAGCTTTACAAAACATCCATATATATACATTATCAAGACTAATTACGAAACACGTTACATACATGAGGAATTATACACAAATTTCTAACTTAATCCTTCAGTCTCAGCTGACCAACCTTTGAGTCATTTCTTCTATCCAAAACTACAATAATCATGCTTCTTGTAGAGTCTTTTTGTCATTAGCGTCCTCTCATGGTCCTAAAATGTCAACGTTGCAATTTTGATAAGTTTTATGAACTCAATGAGGGAACCATCCTCGATGATTCACTCAATTCATACATCACATCAATACATATAATCATATAATTCACATCATTTTATTCATCATCATTTAGCATTATATAACCCTTTGATCACAATTTTCATGTTCTCATTCAAATACAAGTCAATAATACATTTCAATCATTCAAACATACATATTAAATGTATATGCAATGCTCATGAGACTCATTTCAGATTATTATATTGTTATGACCTAGTGCCTATAACTGTCTTGTATCCATTGTCGATATCGGGCTCATTGATAACTGTCCCTTATACGTTGGGGACACCTGGCTTATTATACATAGCGAGCCTTTGGCTCTTAATCACATTATGAGTTTTAAGCTCATTTTCAATGGCTACTCAGGTCACAACTGTCATTATCTGATCATGCATTCATGTAATGAAATGCCTCACATAAATTCAATCAATCAAAAGTCCTCAATATTACACAGTCATAGTCGCTACCACTTTCTCATTCACATTTATTGTTGAACTCTTGGTTGTAATTACCTTGAGTGGGCTTGGATCCCCAGCTCAAGCACCTCGCAGCCCAACCTTAATCAGTATTGTCCTCTTTGGTCAAGGGTGAGGCCACGATTCGAACCCAAGACCTCAAGGTTTTGTTGATAGGACAGGCAATTAACTATCAAAAGTCAGGGATCATGTTCAGCTCTAACACTGCACAAATTGATGGGAATGCGGTTGAGTTTATCCTAGGTGTAAGTACCCCTCTTGATTATGGAATGTATTTAGGTCTCCCATCGTTAATTGGGAGACGAAAAAAATATGTTTTTGCCTTTATTAAAGATGATCTTAGTAAGCGCATGAGCTGGAAGAATAAATTGTTATCTAGACTAGGAAAAGAAGTGGTCATCAAGATTGTTGCCCAAGCGTTGCCTGCTTACTGCAAGAGCGTCATTCTTCTCCCCCGAGGAACTTGTGATGAACTAAAAAACTGATGACTTCTTTCTGGGATCGCGCACAACTAACAGGAACAATATACATTAGGCGAGTTAGGATCACTTATGAGTGCCAAAAAAATATGGGGGTATGGGCTTTCAGGACCTCCATTTCTTCAATCTTGCCATGCTATGCAAACAAGCCTGGAGGTTTATCTCCTATCTAGACTCACTTCCGAGTAGAGTTTTTAAAGGAAGATTCTTTTCTACAAGTAGTATTCAAGGGGTTCGGTGGAGGGTGGGCGTTGGGTCCTCGATTATTGTTTTCAAGGATCCGTGGATTAATGAGGTTGATAATTTTTTCATCACTTCACCTCCAATACAATATTTGGGTAACATGAAAGTGCGTGAGCTTTTTTATGAGACAGGTTCGGGGTGGGATGAACAACTGCTTGAAGGATTGTTTACGCCTTATGATGTCAGACAGGTTTCTAAAATCCCCATTGCGATTGCAAAACCCCCTGATCAGTTGATTTGGCATTATAGTAGGGATGGTTTGTATTCGGTTAAGTCAGGCTATAAATTGGCTCTTAAATTGTGCCATGATATTGCTAATTTTACTGTGGAAAAACCTTGGAATCGACTGTGTAATTTGCCTATCCCTCCTAAAATAAAAGACTTCACATGGCAATGTTGTTGGGAGTTTGTTCCATGTAAAGTTCGTTTACGGAGGAAGGGCGTCATGCTCCCCCCTGATTGTGACGTCTGTGGGAATGAAGAAGACTTTAACCATGTGCTTTTCGAGTGTCCTACAGCGAAAGAATGTTGGGCTCTAGTGAACATGCGTGTTCAAACTATCGGGATTGACGCCATATTTGGGCATATTCTAGAAAACATACCTAAACTGCTGTTAATTCGTGTATTAACAATATTATGGAACATTTGGTATCATCGCAACCTTCGAGTCTGGCAAGGTAAGATAGTTCCCTTTAGAATGATCGTCCATTTTACTGATAATTTTCTAAAAGACTGGCAGGTTGCTTAGAGGTTCTATGAGAGGGTTCGAGAAACAAAGAGCATGTAACATCCCGTCCCCATATTAAGGTTTAAGACCCGAAATTTTAGTACAAGCGAGTTTAAAGAGAAACTAAGACAATGCATTTTCTTGTTCATGCATCATGTTAGCATATATGTATATAGATATGGAAAGTTTTCGCATAAAAAGTAGTACATGCATTCATTGACAATTTCTAGGTATAATTGATATTAAATGTGATTTTATTGAAAATGAGGAGTAGAAAGAGTGATCTTCATATGAGTTGTGATAAGGAAAGATTTAGAAATAAAATTGGTAGTGATCTGGAAAATGTTCACTGAGTATGCTTCAGTTTGTTAACCATAACTTCTCCTCTCGTTGTCAAAATAAGATGATTCTTAATTTGGATTAAACTAGAAATATATGGCTACATTTTTTATGAAGACGCAAAAAAAAGAAAGGGAAGAAAAGCAGACGCAAAAAAATGAAGGGAATAAAAGCAGACGCAAAAGTGAAGGGAAGAAAGCAGACGATAGAAAGTAGACGGAAAAAAAGTGAACGATGCAACAGTGAGACGATACTGAAGTTAGATGATAGAATTGGCCTTTGAGGTCTTCATGAAAGTTGTAGATCTAGAAATCCTCTTTCTACTGGTCTAAAAATGAAGTCAATGCAACATCTGTAGTAAGAGTTATGGCATTCGCATTGAGACATGTACATTACAAGTGAGGGCATAAACGTGTTGGGGTATTTTGGCCATAACATCTTCTCTAGACCTCCAAATGTCCTGATTCTTGAACCATTGGATTAATACGATGTTTCTCTACATATCTACCAAAAATTAAAACTATTTGAAATATATGGAGAGAGATTAAGTGAAAAGGGTGAGATGGGTACAGTGAGTATGTTCTTAAAGGATATGAACTGGTGTTATTCCACTGAACACACTTTGGTATTTTTGATGATTTCTGGAGTTTTACGAATCCAAATGAGATGATTTTTTATTTGTGGTAAAAAGGAGACATGGATCTACAAATGGTATGAAGAACTTGGAATCTGATTCAGTCTCTAGGATGTTGAAAATTCGTATGGAAGTTATGGATAGTATACTATTATGGACAAGAACAGTCCAAAATGTTTGAGGTGTATCTTCTAAATCAGTGAACCAAATGGAATGTTTTCGGTGGCTTAAGAAACTTAAGACAACGGGAAATACTTTCTAGAAGGAAGTGTTTAGAACAAAATGTATGAGGTTAGAAAAGAGTAAAAAAGAAATTAAGTTATGATATAAAGTAACCAAGTGTTCTTAAGGAATAACCTAGATGCAAGCAAAAGGGTAAAAGATTGAAAGGAGAATTTATAAATGATCTTGTACGATGAAGTGTAATTCTAAGTTCAATGAGACATACATGAATGATGAAATGGGAATGAGCTTAATATGTGATTTAGGGCATATACTCGAGATTGTCATTGAACATGCATTGTACATAGTCCATTTATTTTCCATATGAAATTATTGATGAGTGTGCAATGTGTTTCTTGCATAAATAGGTTGTGCAGGGCAAGTGTCCGCATTCAGGCGTTCCCGGAATCTAAAAGCAAATATTAATCTAGAGCGTCCTATGAGTAGACTTAGATCATAAATGTCGCACCCCACTCCCGCAAGACCCGAACCCAACATCGATGGTGATATCCGAGTCCGTGCCTCGCGAGGGTGGTGTGCTAAGTCACTCATTCATTCAGAATTGGGTACATTTTTTTTAAAACATAAACACACATGCTGAAGTCCATAATCAATGGGGCATAAGCCCTTTCCAAACATACAATGCAATTTACAAAAATTCCCATATGGTCATTTGGGCCCTTCATTTCGGAATACAAATTTATACAAAAGTTGCGGAATATCAATTCAGTACAAAATTTAAAGATATGCAATACAGACGTGAACTGATCCCAACCCCTATCCTTCACTTGGAAGTTGTAGGTATACTCCCATTTGCTTAACGGGGTCTTCTTCTGATCCCGAAAAATAATTGAAAATTTTGGGTGAGTTTTGCGAACTCAGTGAGTGACCATCATCGATGGCTCACTCAATCACATAACAAATAATTCATATATCATACTTTATTTCACATTTCACATTATTTCACATTCAATACATTTAATCATTCATACTATGTATCACAATTCACATTTTTCATTATGCATATGCAGTGCATATGAGACTCTCTTTCCATTTGGTATTTTGTTGTGATCGAGTGCCTAAACTGCCCCATGAAGGCTCATTGATAACTGTCCCATATAGGGCTCATTAAACGTTTGGCCTAAGGCTATAATTTACTTTTGATTTCGAGGCTCTTTTTCACACCTTGAGCTTATAGCTCTAATCGGGGGCTACTCTGGTCACAACTGCCATTATGTTTCATGCATTAATGCAATGGAATGCATCACTCACAATTACCTATCCCATTCAATCACTTTCTCATATCATCGGACCTTAGTCCGACATTCCACATTAAAGTGGAGCATTTCACAATTTCATTTATATCTAAATATACATTTAACAATCACATATTTACACATAATTCATCCAATTCACAGTCAATAGCACTTCAATATTCAAATCAAATATCACAATCATCGGACCTCCTGTCCGGAACCCAACATACACAATCAATCACATTCATCATATAGAAATTAATGTATACAAAATTCAAATAAAGCAAACAATGAAATGAGACCATCTAGGTCTACTCACAGTATGCTCCAGATTAGCCATTGCTTTTAGATTCTGGGAACGCCTGGATGCGGACACTTTATCTGCATAGTCCATTTAAGCAAAATACCCATTTCACACTCATTAATAATTGTACACATATAAGCATTCATTTTGTCACAATTAAATAAATGGACTATGTACGATGCATGCTCAATGACAATCCTGGGTATATTCTAGAACACGTTTTATGCTCTTTCCCACTTCAAAATTTATACATGTCTCATTACGTTTAGACTTACACTTTATTTGTACTTGATCATTCTAAAAGCTCCTTCTAATCTTTACCCTCTTATAAGTATGGCTTATTCATAAGCTACACTTCAAGAATCTTGTCATCTCTTTTCAATCTCACATGATCTCATGATCTTTTCAATCTCACATGATCTCATAATATCCACTTCCCGTGCATAGCCTAGAAATTTGAACATATGTACACATTTAGGAACATTGCCCCTTTGCACAAGAACCATAAATATTTTACCCACCTAGTTTGCTTGCAAACTCCAAGTCAAGATTTTCTTTCTCCTTGTTCTTGGGTAGGATTCTCTTGGTTTCCTAAAATAAACTAAATCTCATTTAATAGGAATCCACTTAAAAATCCCACAATGCGAAATCACAAAACTTGATTCTAGAACATTTAAACCTAAACAATTTCTCAACTCTATAAGCTAGAATTCTTCCAAAAATCCAAAAGAATAAAAAAGATCTTATCTTGATTCTTCACCAGAAGAAGAGATCTTCAACTCAAACGGAAGCTCTTTTCTTCCTCTTACTTTTTCTCTTCTTGCACAACTTTAAAATCTCTCTTGAAGGCTAAGTAAATTAAAACCCTAGCTTGTTCTCTCTTCTTTCTCTCATTCATTTTTCTTCTCTTTGTATTTCTCTCTCTTCTTCATGATATTTCTCTCTTTGCTTGTCTATTTTGACATAACACTTTCTAGAAGAAAATATCCTCCATTGTCTTAAGTTTCTATGCTTCTAAAATCATTTGATTTGGTTCAGTGATTCAGAAGATACACTTCAAATATTTTTAAACTCCTTTTGCTCATAACAGTTTACTATACACAAATTGCATCTGAAATTTAAACATTTTAGAGACTGAATTAGATTCCAATTTCTTCATACCATTTGTAGCTCCATGTCTCTAGTTTACCAAAAATCAGAAATCATCACGTTTGGAGCTCTACCGATCTAAAAATCATCAAAATACTGAAGTATGTTTAGTGGAATAACACCAGTTCATAAAATTTAAGAACACACTCACTGTACCTGTCCCACATTTTTCACTCAATCTTTCTCAATTAATTTCAGATGGCTATCATTTTTTTGGAGATGTATATCAATGTCTTACGAGTCCAATGGTTTAAGAATCAAGTCATTTGAGTGTCTAGAGAAGAAGTTATGGCTAAAAGAATCAAATATGTTTTTGTCCTCAATCATACTGAACCTGTTTCGGGAAAACAGCCATAACTCTCTCTAGAAATTTCTGATTAAGGTGTTCTTTAGATAGTTCAAAAGAGAACTTCAAGAGATACAACTTTCATAAAGACCTCAAAGACAAATTCTATCTTCTGTGTTTTTTTCCTTCTTACTTTTGTATCTTCTTAGTTTCGCTTCTTTCTTAGTTTCGCTTCCTTCTTAGTTTCGTTTCCTTCTTAGTTTCGCTTCCTTCTTTGTTTGGCTTCCTTCTTTGTTTGGCTTCTTTCTTAGTTTTGCTTCCTTCTTAGTTTTGTCACCAAAAATTATTAGACGTGAAGTCATTTTAACTTAACATTCCTCACATCCCCAAAAGTTCTAAATCACTATCTACACTCTCCAAAGCATCTCCAATTATAAAGATCATAATTCTCGACTCAAATGTACAAAAATTTCATACTATATACCGTTGGAAAGATAAAAGAAATTCCAACGACTTTCTATATGACAACTTTGTCTAAATCTTTCTAGATCAATCCAAAATTTCCGCTGAATTCAGAACACAAATTTTACATTCATCTTCCAATGTAATGCACCCAGTTCTCAACTTCATGACAAATTTTTTTGGGATTCTTAGAGGTAGAATTTAAATTCTATGTCTTCATAAGAAATGTAGCCATATATCTCTATTTTAATCAAAATTAAGAATCATCTCATTTGGATAACTAGAGAAAAAGATATGGCTAACAGACCGAAGCACACTCAGTGAACATTTTCCATATCATCTACCAATTTTGTTTCAAAATCTTTCCTTAACACAACTCATATCAAGATCAC
>JAOTAZ010000220.1:40656952-40670011 GCA_025629785.1 Erythroxylum oxycarpum | reverse complement strand
ATAAGGACATTTTGGTCTTCTTGTTACTTATACTTTTCTTATTTTAAGTTTATATTTTCAAACAAAACATTGGAATAGAAATTCTTTCTCTATTGCATTTCCTAAACCAAACAAAGTAATACTCATTCTGTTCTATTTCTCATCTTTTCTATTCTTAAGAATAGCTATTATATTCTCCATCTATTCCATTCCTTGAACCAAACAGGCCGTAAAGGATAAAACTACATATATCTAGAATTCCGTTTTGAGGAATCTAATTAAATGAAACCCTGATTTGGATGATGGCCTTATAAGTATGTTTCAAATCACTATCAAACACCAAAAAAAAAAATCACATTCTTGGTGGTGGGAAGAGATAAGGGAAAGAGACAATTGGGTTCTCAGTATAATCCAAGATACATATTATTATCATTACTTCACATACGATTTAACTGGCCGTTCAATGGATTTGAACGTAGTACTATTGGTGACGCCAGTTCAATTTTCCTGTTTTATGAGTGGTTTGAACTGAGGACAAATTAGCTAATCTTTTGTCCAGTAATACAAGAATGGCAACTGATTCGATCGGAAA
Organism: Erythroxylum oxycarpum; assembly: GCA_025629785.1. Lineage (NCBI taxonomy): Eukaryota > Viridiplantae > Streptophyta > Magnoliopsida > Malpighiales > Erythroxylaceae > Erythroxylum > Erythroxylum oxycarpum. Next base: position 40,669,440 of record JAOTAZ010000220.1, on the reverse strand, counting down.
AACCAGAAATAATTAAAATCAACTTGTCTTGTCTAATATGTGAAAGCAACCTTATGATGCATATCATCTCACGTATTCTGAATTAAGGAAAAGCCAAACTTGACCACTAACCCCTCTTTGTTTGGCTTTGCTAAGCTCTAGTATTTTGAGTCACCAATCACCATAATTTGTTCTCGTTCATGTGTACCTTTCCCAAGTGAAAGAGAAGTTCGATTAATTTGAACAGTTCGATCCCTGATTCTAGCTTTTCGCTCTAGATATTGATAATGTCATGTTAACTTGGAGATTCAATCATCTGAATAGGACTTTTGTGTTCATTTAAAGTTTAAACCATGAATGTTATACATACACCTACCCTAGCGGCAAGGTACTATTTACTTACAATGGGTAGAAATTGTGCATGTAATCTTCTCTTAAATTGCATTCAAAAGACTGACGGCTTATATGACTTGTTGTTGTGTGCTTCATCAGTCTTCCACTTTTAGTATCATGAAATAATTAAAAAAGGTGGATGATGTATATCTGTTAATCCTGAGTTTTTAGGTTTAGGCTCTAAAAATATAGTAATTTAAGGGATCAACATGAAGGCTGATATTTACTTTCCTCAAAGTCGAAACTAGACGGAGGAACGCACTAAATGTGTATAGTAATTAAACCAGGGAAGTGCAGGAATAGTGGAATTGTTGAAATTGTGAAGAGCTTTACAACTTACAAGAGTAATTAATAATTAATATGCTCGTTCACGTTGCTGAAAACCAAGCCATTTCCTTTGGCTGAAACAAAATTGCTGTCCTCTCCCTGAAGTTTACGTTCTTAGATATGAAGGAAAAAGCAAATACAATAAGAAAATAAAAACAAATGATGAAATGTCTGGTTGCCTACAAGTCACAAGTATAGATATATTCCATTCACTTGTACCAGTTTTTGAGTTTTAGGCATGAACTACTTTCCTTTTATGTTAATTCTAATCCTTAATCAAAGCATCATTTTCCTTTTCCAAATTTTCTCTTTCATCTTGGTAGATACCCAATCTGGGAAGCTTTAGAGGCATGAACTCTCGTGAATCAAGATAAGCAGTTTGACTTTTATAAAGAATTTGTTTGATATGTCTACACACACACACACGCAAATATGTGTGTGTGTGTGTATTGATGTGCACATTTTTTCAAAAATCTTTTATTCCTTTAGTCTATGACCTTAAACTCCCCTAATATTTGTAGGGTCCGGCTCTCACTGTCATCACTCTAGATATTGTCCTCTTTGGCTTTAAACTTGAAGTCTTGGGTTCGAGCGGTGGCTCACCCAAGTTTAAAGCCAAAGAGAACAATATCTGGAGTGATGGCGGTGGGGGCCGGGTCCTACAATATTCCTCTTTATGAATGAGATTATGAGGCTGGAGCCTTCCATCCTAAAAAGGAAAAAAAAAACATTATGAATTTTACAAATGGGATGTAAATGATAAATTGCATGTTGATTGATTACCTTGCTTTAGTTAAACATGAACTTGAATATATTAAGTAAAAATTTCGTTTGAATTGAAACCCCATTGTGTGGTCTATTCATATCATAACATTTGAATAAATTGAAAATGAGAACACTTGTTATATAGCTACTGAAAATGATTTTGATTTAGTTCATATCTATTAAAAATAAAAGACACTCTAATGAGAATTTAGTAGATAAAATAAGATTCTAATTAATTTTATAATGAGTGAATGATATTATAATCTTCTCATATAATTAGTTAAGAGGTTACTAAAATTATAATAGAATAAGTGCCTTACTTTTTTAATAATGACCAAGTGAAAGGAAATATTTTTTTTTTCAATTTTTGCAGTAGCTATTGCATTTGTAAAGAATTATTTCATTGGTTATTATTTTTCAAATATTTAACAGGAAATTAATCTATATTAATCAATCAAATTTATTGAATAAATAGTATTGATGATATAAAATAAGATATTGTGTAAAATTGAAGTTTTTTTACTCTATTTTTATTTACTTAAAATTAAATAGAAAAAGTATGATAAATTATTAATTTGATTAGTGGTCGAATAGTTGTCACTTATTTTTTATTTTTATTGCTTTATTAAAAAATTTATATTATATTTAATTTGGATATTGAAGCGTGATCCAAGCATAGGTCTAGCTGTCCCAGATGTTTGGATTCATGCAGGCAGTATCTGTATGACATGTGTGGGAGCGTGTAAGATGGGGATTGCGGCTTTAGGCTTTAAGAACAACGTGCGGTGAAACCCAATCTGTTGATCCTCTGGCTTCAAAGCAGATGATGAAGATTTTAATAGATCTCATTTGATAATTATGGCAATACTTGTACTGGCATCGCCAACATAAGTTTGACCATCGAAGCTTTTATTGCAATTACAGGGCCTATCTACCGTAAATGTATCTAGCTTACATGTGTTATATAAGCAATGAATAAAGGCAAAACCCAATGTCACCAAGTCATGCAAGTAACTAATCAATCACCTTGTGGATGACCTCTCATAATCATGTCACAAATCACCACTCAAATTCTGCTTAAAGAGTTGTCTAAAGTTAGATATCACAAGTCATTTAGGCCGGTAATAAAGTTTGATGCAGATCTTGATCCATACTGGAGAGCCATTCCCGTGGTTTTTTAGGTTTCCATCTAAGAAACGCAATTCCAGATGGGATTTGTAAGATAATCATGATTGTTGAAAACAAAAATGGTATTGAAGACATTAAGGGTTAATATGCATATATGCATGCATCTTGTAAGGTCAGGGTTTGAGGTAAGTGGTTTGGTTTGGATAGCTAACGCATGGAACTTTAGTTGCAGAAAGTTGCCAAACTGAGGACAACGTTTCATGTATGGATAACAGTGCCTGCTAACAGATTAGCTAGGCTCCAATGACATGTTTAAGGCTCATCAGTCATGCGAATTTCACTTGCTTAAATCTGTTGAATTATGAAGGAGGAGATTAAGGCCTCTTTTATGGCGCAATCCCCGTGGCCTGTCTTTAGACTTTGTTAAGAGTTCCAATAGAAAAGGAAGCCATCCAAAAACAGAAAGCAGGGAATAAATACAGGATATACTTAGATTATTCAATCCTGAAGAAAATGGTTTTTGGTATCCGTACTCGAGCGATCAGCAAGACAGTTGAGTCCATAGAAGTTGAATGGAGTCATGGCCTCATGGGTATAACAAGTGAAGTTCAGTTTAGTGGATATTAATGAGAAATAAATAAGCAGCTTCAGAGTTGCACAATTCGTACTTTATTTACCAGCTGAGACATTAATTTGTGTTAAAGCTTGATCCTTCGAAATTATAAGCAATATGCATGTAATTTCATCAAATTACTCTCTACTTTAAAACCCTGCTCCCGAACTGTATCGATTATTACCGAGTCCTTTAGACATACCCTATAAATGTTTTCGCTTTGTAACGGTAGACTGGAGGAGCAGAACTGGTTTTGTGGACATTTGAGGAGTTTTTTTTCTTTAGTAAGGGTTTGACATGTCATATTTATCGCAGGAAAGAAGATCGATGACAATGTAAACATCACATACACATACTTAATTGAAATAGATAGAGTAGAAGTTTGGTTCAGCACGAGACCTAGAAATTGACTGATACCATAATTTGGTAATATATCATCTCTCAACCCAATTCATCTGGCACTTACGCAAGTCACATGTTGAGCAACAAAAATAACCACCCCATGTTCCCAATGCCTCTACCCTCAACTTTCCTCTATTAATAAACACATATTTCACTTAAATATTTAAAGGCATTAAACGACAATATTTCTTTTCTTTTTTTGTTTACCCAACCGAAAGATGGGGAACAATTTTCTTTGTTTTGTTTTTTTTTTGACATTATGGAGAACAATTTTGTTAAGTTAAAACTTACTTAACAAATTGGACGATGGGATAATAAAATCTTATCAAATAATACATCTCTTGTTTATAACCCGAATTGTTGTTAATTGCACTCTTTTCGTACATATCAAACTCTACTACTTCTGTGAACATTTTAAATAGTGTAAGAATTACTGATTGGTTACATATTAATGGCTGACATGATTCTGAAATTATATTTTCGTTAATAATTGTTACAATTTAATTAACAATCTTATAAATATAAAGAGGTCTTCCATTTGCTTGAAAAATATAAATAAGGTTCTTTTGTGAACTTATGACGTTTTCGATTTTCTTTATAGCTCCATTTTGAAAATAGTAGCGCATAAGCAATGAAAATTATATTTAGTACTAAAAGACTTGGAATGGAATCAATATAGATAAGGAAAATAGAAAACTTTATATTGTTCCAAATATTACTTAGGAATAAAAATCAACAGTATATTAAATTTAGCATCCATAATTAATCAATTAATTACAAATATATTCAATAAAATCTATTATTGATTAGGATTAAAATTTTACTTTGAATTTCATATAAATTAAGGAAGACTTTGATGCCTTAAACTTATTATATCTAGTTACGATTTAATTATAAATTTCTGTATTTGTTTGTAAATAAATACAATATATTACTTTAGCATTTAGATAATAAATTATATATATTTGAATCTTTTAAAATTTCATTCCCTATTAATAAAAAATAGAAACCACATACATTTCAAAGCATTTATGTATATTTGAGAAATACGAATTATATGTATAGATATTACAGATTTTTTCTTAATTATGAATATATTTTAAACAATTTAATAAGAGATGACTAAATATGGTATATACTTGTATATTTATTTATATTAAATTTATACTAAATCCATCTATTAATCAGTTTTAACATTATTATTTTTTCAATCAGCCAATGTTGAGCAAATCTGAACCTCTTCTATTTCGTGATTTCTTAGTATCATTTAAAAGAACAATATAGAACTCAACGTTTTAAGGTACCACAAATAAGTTCTCTGATTCAGGTGTTGACTATCATTCCAAATTTTACTCCACGCTATCATTGGCGACCATTCACATATAATGTTGATTTATATCTAAAGTTCTGTAGGAAAAAAGGTTAAGGAAAACTTAAGAAGTAAGAAAAGTCTATGTCCAAGGTGCATCCCTCCTCGCTCTTTTGCAATGGTCAATTATGTTTCTGTGCATCCTTAGAGCTATGCTTACTCCTACCTATCAATCTTAAAAAGTATATTTTATAAAGAAGTTATTTTTGTGACTTAATTCAATGACCTCAAAACTTGCTCTCTCTTAACTATCATTCTTATGCAAGCCTAAGTACTTTTAATTATAACTCTTGCGTTGTTACCAATACCCTTTAAGAAACAGTTTAAGGAAATTGTTGGCAAGATTTCGCCTCGCACTAATTTGCATGTGTCTTTATATTATTTTTCTTAATAATATGTAGCCAATATTAAATTTGTTCTATTCATATTCCTCATTTACAATATACTTATTTAGTCCAAAATGTCCCTTCAGTCAACCAACATTTTTTTGAGTTAGTACTTCTCTTTCTTTCTGTTTCTACAACCAACAAAATTCTTAGGGTAGTGCAAAACATTTCACGGTCGTGAGTTACTTTTCTCATCTTCCACTCATATTACAATATCCTCTTACTTTTTCTATATTAATCTTTGGCATTTTCAATTATGAAACATTTCTTAAATTAAATTACAAACTCTTATCTCTACGAATAAACTTGATTTTACTTATTTATCTTATTCTAGTTCTATTTCTTGTGATTTTGAATTATTTTTTCAATCTTTGACATTTTCATCTATGAAATATTTATAAAAACAAATTAAGAACTCTTACTTGTAATGGTAAACTTGATTTTACATCTTATATAATTTCAATTATCTGTCTTATCCATCATAAAATAATCTTATTTAATTTCATACTGATATAAACTAAATTGTACTAGGTTTATATATTGGCCTGATCTCAATTTTACATGTATGTAAGAACAATTACTCAAAAAATTAGGAGTATTCTAAGAGTGTTAAGTTATGCAAAATTTCTAATTAAGCTTAGTAAAAGTGATTAAGAAAATTTATTTTAAGATGTCTCCTTTCTGTAGATAATACTTTAAAAGTATAACTACAATCTATAATTATATTTGGTAGAGTTAGATAAAACTTCTACTAAGTAGTTTAGTTAATTTTTAATTGGGACTCTATTTCTTATGAAAACGAATCATGTCTTGAAATGAATTTTATTATTTCGAATAATTAGATCTCTTATACTAACCCAAAACTCATAGACCTGAAAAAGGACGATGAGTTGTGTGAATAAATAAGACTCACTTGTACACTTTTTTTTTGATAAATCAGAAAAATTAGATTAATGAATAATTGTGTACATCAAGATATTGCCAAAGCAACAGTCTCTAAGCCCAACTAAAGAAATCGACAGTGTTCGTTGGAGAGTTTCTCTCACTAGGTGTCTCTTGCTCCTGGGTTGCCGAACACATTGTTGGTTTCTGTCTCTTTTCTGGCAGTGGGGTCTATTGGCGTTGATGGTCGTGGGTCTTCTGTTGTCCGTCAACAGTCTTGCGGTGATTTGGTTTGGTGATTTTTTGGGTTCCGCCTGTGTCCCCTGGTTTGGTTAAGACTGTGGGACTCTCGACTGCTACGACATTATTTCTCACCCTAACACCGATTTTCTGGACGAGAGTGGTGCTGGGGTGGACGTCTGGAGTCGTGGGGTTTTTTTTTTCTTGGGATCCCTTGCACCTTGGTGCTGATTTTAGGCCTACAAGCTACAGTTGAGCATTACGTCCACAACCGTGGAGGGTGAGACGCGTAGAAGCTTTTATACTCCTGCTAAAGGGGGTATCCTACTGGGGTGCCGGCGTGGCGTCATGGGGCGCCGGCAACCCAAAGGAATTGATATAACGGCAGAGTGCTTCCAAGCCCCCAGTCTGACGCAGGTAAGCTCTCCTGGAATGAGTTTGAACCCTCCCTCTGTGTGTCCTTTTGCTTGTTCCCGTCAGCTGGGAGAGAAGGATGCCTCTACAGCTGATGTGGAGACTGATCTGGGGAGCAAGGGCTCTAGCCAAACCATTGAAACTGAAGGGGATCAAGCGGTTTCAGTTTCTCTTGATTCTGCAAATTCGACGACTGGGCCGAATGCCCATCAGGTGTTTGAAGAAAGTCTCCATGAGGGCAATGGTGGGGCACCAGCTAAGAAGTCCTATGTCAGCTTCTTCTGTAGCAATCGTGACCTTACCAAGGGACTGAAACTCCAATACCTACCTGTGGACGACAAGGTGACTCTTGGTTCAGAAGACTTGTTGCATTTAGAGCAAGAATGGGGATACTGCTTAGTAGGGTGCTTCACAGGGCCTTTTCCCGGGATGAAGGCTCTTGAACAGTTAATGGCTTCATGGCTAGCGAAATGTAAGCTGATTCCGCATAGTCGGGGTTGGCTCATTTTTCAGTTTGCTTCAGAGGAGGATCGCTTGAGTATACTCTCTGGTGGCCCGTATGTCATGTTTGGGAAGACTCTCTTTTTGAAAAAATTTTCATCGGGGTTTACTTTCAACCACAGGGACTTTATGAATGTCCCAGTATGGATACAACTCCCGGTTGTTCCCTTGGAGGCTTGGATGGAGAGGGGTCTATCTAAGCTCTCAGGTGGGGAAACCTATTTGTACAAATCAAGTGACCAACACTAAGTCCCGTTTGGGCTTTGCACGATTACTGGTGGAGATAGATGTATCTAAACTCCCTGTGACTGCTTTTGAAGTGCAACTCCCTCATGGTGCCTCTTTCCTTCAGCACGTTCATTTTGAGACGTACCCTACCTATTGTTGTCAGTGTTTGCGTTTTGGTCACTCGCCTTTTGTTTGTAAAGGGAATGACAAGCGTAAGAATGGTTCGGCTAATGTTGGGGTTTAGGCTCCTTCCCGAGAGAATGCTAAGGCTGTTAACATGGTGGAGAAAGGTACTATTTCGGAGGTGGGGGTCCTCCCTGCTGCTGTCCTCGGGCATACCCCAGACTCTCCCACTGTAGTGGTTGCCAATGTGGAGCAGGTTGCATGTGCCTCCTCGACGTTAGTGCTTCCACTGGTTTCAAAAGATCAACCCCTCCTCAACCTCCTGCTCAGACTTTGGCTTCGCACCAGAATTTAGTCCCAAACCAAGATTTGAGGGAACAGAAGTCTCTGCATCTGCGCACCTGCTCTCTTGCACTTAGTCAGCATTCTCCTCCTTTGAATTTTCAGGAGTCTCGTAATCAATCTTCCACCATGTTGGGGTGTGACTTCGGTAATACTGAGTTGGCAGCACTAAAAGGTATCAGCGTGGGTCTTTCTCGGGTTGCAGTTCGGAGTAGCTCTCATAAGGCGAAAGGGGTGGGAGGGGGTCACCCCCTCTTCCGAAACCATGAATCTGTTTTGCTGGAATGTCCGGGGCCTAAATTCTGGCCCGTGACAAAAGAGTGTTGCCTCTCTTCTGAAGCAACATAACTGTTCTTTTGCTGGTTTGATTGAAACAAAGCTCTCGGAAACTAGTCTTCATCTTATGATGAAGCTTCGTTTTGTTGGATGGAATTGTTGCCATAATTTTGATTATTACCCCAATGGGCGCATGTGTATCTTGTGGAATCCGACTTTCTATGAGTGCAGAATCCTAGTGATTGGTGAACAATTCATACATGTGGAGGTTCATTCCCTAATTACCCGGTTTTCCTTTGTAGTCTCGGTGGTCTATGGGCTTTACAGTGTCACTGAGAGACGGCCGCTGTGGGAATCCCTGCAGATGCTCATGTCCCATAGCAAGCAACCCTGGTTACTTCTCAGGGACTTCAATTGCCTGTGCTCTGCAACTGAACGCCTGGGATGCCTGCTGCCTTCGAGTTATGATTTACAAGATTTTTTGAATTTTCGAGTCTCCCTTGGTTTAGAAGATGTTCCTAGCCGTGGGGATTTTTACACTTGGAACAAGAAGTTGTTATAGGTTAAACTTGACCGCGTCCTCTTCAACCAGGCCTGGACTTCTACCGACTTCCACTGTTCAGCCCAGTTTCTCCCAATGCGCCCTGATTCTGACCATTGCCCCTTTGTGGCTCTCATTAGTGGTATGGAGCTTGGTGGACGGAAATTTTTTAAATTCTTCAATATGTGGATGCTCCACTCAACGTTCCCCTCGGTTTTAGCCACTGCTTGGAGTCGACAGCACTTGGGTTTTGCTCAGTTCATCTTGTGCCAGAAGTTGAAAGAGTTGAAAGGAGCATTAAGGTCGCCAAATGAAAAAGCTTTTGCGAATATCACTCTTCAAGCTCAGACTGCCCAAGAGAATTTCCAGCATGCTTATGAGGCAGCCATTGCTCATCCGAACAATGTTGAACTAAATCAGGCCATGCTACGACAGAGAAAGGTTGCGGTTTTCCTTATGGATGCTGAGCGTCTTTTCTTTCAGCAGAAAGCCAAATGTACCCATCTTATGGAGGCGGACAAAAATACCAAGTACTTCCACACTATTTCCAAGAAGCGCAATAAATATAATACCATTAACTTTCTAGTAAAGGATGATGGTTCCACTACCACATCGCTAGCTGAAGTTGGCCACTGCTTTGTTGAGTATTAGCAGGACCTTCTTGGGTCCGTTGCCCCACTGGGGCGACTTGATGAAAGCATTGCTAGGGGGCCCTCTTTTGGATGATTCAGCACGGCTATTGCTTACCTCGCCAGTTCGTGAGGCGGAGATTAAGCATGCTTTGTTTGATATCGGCGATACTTAAGCCCCGGGGCTGGATGATTTTTCTTCGGCCTTTTTTAAGCAGCAATGGTCCACTGTGGGAGGAGATGTTATACTAGCAGTGCAAGAGTTCTTTCATTCAGAGCGTCTCCTCAAACAGCTTAACCACGCTGTTCTCACTTTAATACCGAAGGGTGCCAATGCTACAAGAGTCAAGGAGTTTCGTCCCATTGCATGCTTAAATGTGGTCTACAAAATCATTACAAAAATCCTCAATGAGCATATGCGGCAAGTTGTAGGCCCACTCATTGACCCTGCCCAAGCAGCTTTTATTCCTGGCCGTTCGATGTTTGATAATGTGTTTTTGGCTCAAGAACTTGTTCGGGGTTATTCTAGAAAAAGGATTTCTCCACGGTGTATGTTGAAAGTGGACGTTACTAAAGCCTATGATACGCTTGATTGGCACTTCTTAGAGCATATGATGGCGTGCCTCGGTTTTCCTAAAATCTTCATTGGTTGGGTTATGGAGTGTGTTTCTTCAACGTCTTATTCTATATCTCTCAATGGCTCCTTATATGGCCACTTCCATGGTCATCGAGGCTTGCGCCAAGGAGATCCTATGTCGCCGACACTCTTCCTCCTTGGCTTGGAGTACTTCTCCCGCCTTTTGAGAAATAAGACGGCTTCTCTTAGTTTCCATTTTCACCCGAAATGCCAAAATTTAAAGCTCTCCCATTTTGCTTTTGCAGACGACTTAATACTTTTTAGCCGTGCTGACCGACCTTCTTTGGTAATTCTTGTTGATGCTTTACAACACCTAGAGTATGTGGCTGGCCTGAAAATGAGCATTGAGAAATCCTCCATCTATATCGCGGGGGTGCAAGGCTATGAATAGGAGTGCCTTAGACAGATTGTCAGTTATCCTTTAGGGGAGTTTCCTGTTCGTTACCTTGGCGTCCCCCTTGCGCCACTGAGAGTATCGGTGGCACAATTTTCAGTCCTAATTGATGTGGTTGACAGCTATCTCACGATGTGGAAGGGACAGTCGCTATCTTATGCGGGGCGATGTGAGCTGATCAATTCTGTAATTCAAGGAGTTCTTGCCTTTTGGATGCAATCGTTCCCTCTTCCACGGCCTGTTATGGACCGGATTACGGCGATTTGTCGGCTTTTCTTTTGGGGAGGCAAGCATTTCCGAGTGGCTTGGGATACAATGTGTTCGCCGAGAGAGGAGGGCGATTTGGGCTTAAAAAATGGCGTAATATGGAACAATGCACTTTTAGCCAAAGTCCTTTGGAATATTCATGCCAAAGCTGATTCCCTGTGGGTTCGCTAGATCCATGAGGAATATCTCCGTGGGCAATCCGTTTGGGAGTGGCAACCCCATCATCAGGATTCGCCATTAATGAAAAATTTGGTGAGTATTCGTGATAAGTTTGTGGATAAATGTGGGGGTATAACTGAAGCCATTCAGGGAGTGCATAAAGCTTGTATACATGATCGACCATCTTCCCAAAAGCTTTATGATATGCTACGAGTGGTTCACCCCCACAAACCATGGATGACCCTTATTTGGAAAAATTACATTCCGCCCAAGTTCTCATTTATAGTTTGGCTTGCTGCCCGTGGTCGTCTTCTGACGAAGGATAATTTACATTTCCTTGAACTTGACAACTTTTGTAGGTTTTGTAGGTTAGCGGAGGAGACTATCAACCATCTTTTCTTTGCTTGCTCGATCACTAGTGCGCTCTAGTCATCCATATGCTGCTGGTTGGGAGTATTGCGATCTATGAATACTCTTTCCAGCGCCTTGAAATGGACTCGGAAAGATTATCCTGGTGCGCTAATCAAGAGTAAAGCGGTTCGCCTTGCTCTTATGATCACTGTTTACACTATTTGGCAATGTCGGAACTTGGTACAAATGGAGGGGGCATTGGTGAGCAGGATGGACATGGAAGCGAAAATTAAAACTACTCTGTATCGGGTTCTATATAGACTCTATCCTCCTGATATGATATGCTTCTAATCCTTTCTTTGATCAACGATTACTGGTCATTTGGAAGTGATTTTCGGGCAAGGGTGTCCACATTGTGTTGTTGCCTTATGAGTTCCCAATTATTCAGACTCTTCTCTTCCAATTACTTCCTAGGATTCCCATCCCATGCAAAGAGTTTCTTGTCTGTGGATGTGCTGGGAATCTTGGGGAGACTGGAAAAGGAGGGATGGTAAGTGATGTTTTCTGTGGGCAATCTGTGTTGGTGCTTTCACTGGGATGGAGCTTGCTTGTGATGTCTTGCGCTATCTGTTCTTGGTGCACTTTTGTTGTAGTAGTTCCTTTTATTGGTTTTCTTCTGGATTGGGCTCTTCTGCCTTTCCTCCCATTGTTTTTTGTGATTGGGGTATGTCCCTGTGCTGATGTATATATGTTTTCTACCACTGATAAATACAAATTTACCATTCATAAAAAAAAAACTAAAGGAATTGGCAGCAACATGAGGAGTCCTAAACTTCCTCTCACCAAACAAAACACACAAAACTGAAAACAACCAACAACCACAGCTCTCAAAGGAAAGACAAGAGTACCAACAACACACCCATAACAAGATAAAAGACGCAAACTCCAGAATATGCAATCAAGTATAGTATTCACTTGTACACTTATTAAGACCTATCTAGTGCATTCATTAAGACCCACCATATACACTTGTTAAGATATCATGTAAATTAAAAATAAAGACCTTGGACAATTTTATGATAATTTGTTATAAACTCTTGATCTTATATAAAAGCTTTCTATCAAAGTAATTATCTTATATC
>JAOTAZ010000220.1:40642438-40652945 GCA_025629785.1 Erythroxylum oxycarpum | reverse complement strand
AATTTTTATTTCTTAATATTTTTAACAAACCAACCACCATCAATGGTAATAGTAATCATTCCTTCATCTTAACCAACTATTATAATTATAATGATTATATCCATTCTCATTCCTTACTATATTCATTCTCATTCCTATTCTCATTACTCTTTGTGAACCAAGTGCTCCCTTAGTTTTCGTTCTTTATTATTCTAATAACTTGAGTTATTCGTTTATTGTTCTTTCGTTAAAAGATTGATTGAGAAAATCCTTTGTTGAGGTTAGTACGAGGTGGTAGTATTATTGGGTGTGAAATTTTCCACATGAAGTGAGGTTAAGGGATAATATTAAGTTGAGTGGTGTCGGCTCAGTAAAGCCTTATATAAATATATTGTACTTCGGTGAAAGCATTAAGCTAGAGAAGGGTCTCGTAGACGTAGACAATGTGTGCCGAACTACGTTACTAAAATTTGGTGTTGATTTATTTAATTATGTTTTCGCTTGGTACAAAAAAATAACAGTTGCCGATACAGTTACTTTACATCTAGTAACCGACAAATACAATTACAAGTAACTGCAACAAAACTTTACAAATAACTGTGGTCAAATCAAAGAGTTTGTGAAACTATTCTCTCTCCAGTTTTTCATATAAGATCTTGTTCTCGGTTCCTTATTGATTTTCTTGTAACCCAAAACTATATCTAATACATAAATTAGAATTGCATGATTGGTTAAAACTACAGCGGACTGTAGTTTCCTACTCCTATATCTCATTAGACTAAAACAGACACTCCATATTTGTGGCTCATGGATTTTTTGGTAATGGATAGAGGGAAACTACACAGGACTGCAAAAATATACTGCTACATTAAGTTTCCCATGAACATGGGTACGGGGAAACTACACAGGACTGCAAAAAGATATTGCTACATTAAGTTTCCCATGAACATATAACAAGTCTTAAGAAGTCCGAATGCCCAACAAATTCGATTCTTTGCATTGATTATGGTGTTAATTGGGATTAATATGCAGTTACGCGTTACCAAGGGGCCTAAGTGGATGTGCAAGTTCTCAACATATGGTGGTTGTGAAATGTGATCATGCATCAAACGGGTTTGGTGTGCTGGCTATACCAACATGCCAGTGCAGAGTTAAAGCCAAAGCACGCCACCTTCAACCCCATTTTTAGGAAATTTGATAAATTACTTTATTAATTAAATCATCTAAGAGAAAAAAATTATAATTCAAGAAAAGGAGAGTGGCGGTTAGTGTGTGATGCGATGAGGTGATGGGGGTGGTTTTTCTCGTGACGATAAGATATTGACTGCTTCGATCCCAAATGAGATCAAATGGATGGGCCCAAATTGGTCGGTCATTTGGCCACCACCCGACCCTACTTCCTACCCCACCGTAAAAAACAACAACCTTTTTCTATTTTATTGTATTAAAATATTGAATATTTCCGTTGAAGTCTAATTCAATGATTCTTTCTTCTTCTTCTTATAATGATAATAATTAATTATAGAACTCTGTCGAAACAATTAAAAATTGGAATTAATTTGATGTTTCTCGTAATAATAAAGATGAAATTATTGGATAATGTTTTTGAAAAATTTTAAGTAATGAATGAAATAAAATTTACATTTTTTGTACTAATTACGCCTTATTTAATAAACAATTTATAATTTATTTTTTATTTTATTGAAATATTTTATCAGTTTGATATGATTAAACAATTGATAGATATATTTAATAATTAACTGTATAAGTTGGCTTAATAAACTCAATCAGCTGAAACTTATATATATAGAGGATTGTTTTATTGTAAAGTTGAAAATTTAATATGAAAAGGTTAATTATACGGTAATATGCATATACTTGAAACTAGTGTCAAACTCGTTGCTTTCTGAAATTGAGAGAAAATGGTAGAGCCACTGAAATAGAAGAAACAGATAAACCCCTTTTGATGGTTTTCTTCACCTAGGATTTAGCCAGGAGCCACCTCTCTGTTTCTCTACCTTTCTTTGTTGTAGCAACTCTGTTGATCATCCAGCTCAAAAGTGTGCTCTTCGTTTCTTCCCTTTGTCCTTCTTTGGCTGTTGTCTCAGCTACTCTTCTTTGCAGTTTTCTTTCGATTCCAATTAGTAGTTTTAGCTGTTTGATTACGTGGACATCATGATAACACACTCTACTGAGATTTTATTCACTTTTTTTATGTATTTCTTCTTCCCTCCTTTCCCCACTGTTGAGGGCAAAGAAGTGGCTTTGGTGTTTTGATTGATAAAAAGCCGTCTATACAATGCCGGAGATAAAAACAACTTATTTTACTCACCAGACTTATGAGTTTCGCTTAATGATATAATACTAATATTTTTATAATTCTTTTTAAAATTATACTCTTATATGTTATTTTATACGTAAATAATTAATATTAAATAATTAATTTTATCAAATATCTTTAATAAATAAAGATTGTTATCTGTTGATCAAATCAGTTGATATAATTTCCGTTGTCATATAAAATCAAGTAATAACTAATATAATCTCAAATAAAACTTTAATGTTAAATTTCTTACAAAACTTAAAATTTCCCGCAAGATCTTAACAAAACTGTATTTATAACACACTAACTTTATGTAATACTAGAGAGAAATTCTGAAAAGAGAAAAGATAATTATAATTATTACTTTCAGTTTCTTACTTTGCGTTCAGACTATTATCAATTATTGAACGTAGAAGCCGCCAATTAAGCATAAGCGTCAGCGAGGTTGCTGTCAACATGCTGACTACATTCATCTGTACCCTTTTCCTTTGAGAAAATATCTACAGCGGAAAAAGAGGTATGCAGAGAGACTATTTTCTGCGATTTATGATCATTTTGGAGCACAAAAGGAATGAAAATCACAATGCCCATTCATCTAGTCGCATCAACAGACTATTAGAAGAGGTGGGGACTTGGGATTGGTGGGTTTGCATAACACAAGCATGACATCTGAAGCGTAATCATCCCTTTCCATCTTTTTTGATACTTATGCTTGTTGTGGTCCCCACACCCCATTCCGTGTCAACGTGTCACAATTTCTAGTTCTCTCACACATGTCGACTCATCAATGGGTCCATCACCCTTTTCATCTCACCTAGCAAATTGAAATTACGCTTTCACCCTTTAACCTCATCATGTGCTCAAATGTGATTGGTCGTTCCCAACTTCGTACGTCACTGAATCGCAGTCAATCCGATCCTCAATGCGCATTTAAAAGGAATGGTCATGCCACTTGCAAACAATATTAAAGCCAAAACTCTTTTACCGAGAAAAAAAAAGCCAAACTCTGACAGAACAGAATCTACTTATATGACATGTTCTTCTCACAGCCTGAGGTCGCATTTTCTCATCAGTTTCACTGCTAACTAACGAAACCCAGAACCTTGGTTGCACCAATGGAAAGCACCGACTCTTCCGCCGGTTCACAGCAACAACCGAACCTCCCACCTGGGTTCCGTTTCCACCCAACCGATGAAGAGCTTGTGGTTCACTACCTCAAGAAAAAGGCAACCTCTGCCCCTCTCCCGGTAGCAATTATCGCTGAAGTTGATCTCTACAAGTTTGATCCATGGGAATTACCAGGTACGTATCTGTAAGGCGTGTATGAATTCTGGTTTAGTCGTCGTTGTTGTTTTTACGATAAATTGTGGATATAAGAGATGAGTTCTTGGTCTGAGAAGTGATGGGTTTTGTTTTGATTTTCAGCTAAGGCTACGTTTGGCGAGCAAGAGTGGTACTTTTTCAGTCCTCGTGACCGGAAGTACCCTAACGGAGCGAGGCCGAACAGGGCAGCGACTTCGGGGTATTGGAAGGCTACCGGAACTGATAAGCCGGTGTTAACATCAGGTGGTACTCAGAAGGTTGGTGTTAAAAAGGCCCTTGTTTTCTACGGTGGAAAGCCACCCAGAGGGGTTAAAACCAATTGGATTATGCACGAGTATCGGTTGGCTGATAACAAAGTCAGTAACAAGCCACCAGGATGTGACCTGGGGAATAAGAAAAACTCCTTAAGGGTAGTGATCATTCACTTTTGTATGGCTTTTGATATTGGGTTTCTTTTGTCTTTTCATGGTACTTGAGTAGTCGTTGCTTAATATCTACTGGCGGTGGTTCTCACAGTTTGTTCTTTTTTTTTTCCCTAGCTTGACGATTGGGTGCTTTGTCGAATATACAAAAAAAACAACTCGCACAGACCAATGGATCATGATAAAGATGATTCAATGGACGATATGCTTGGCTCAATTCCACCATCCTTATCGGTTTGTAGCCACCAGAGCACTAGACTACAGCTTGCGAAGGGCCCAACCTTCGGAGCATTGCTTGAAGGCGGGCAGAACTTTTTTGAAGGAATAATGAGCTCAGATGGAACCAACAACACTAACTCTGCGCCACAATTGGCCTCTTCACTTTCCAAACCAGAGCTCTCAATGCTTCCTCTCAAAAGGACACTCCCATCGCTTTATTGGCCCGACGACAACGACGTCGCCGGCGCTTCATCAGGCAAGAGATTTCAAGGGGAAAACGACGATGGAGGTGCTGTGAGGACTAGTGGGAATGGTTCCATAGCCTCTCTGCTTAGCCAATTGCCTCAAACGCCTGTATTGCACCAACAGCCAATGTTCGGATCTTTGGGAGATGGATTACTTAGGCCACCTTATCAACTTCCAGGAATGAATTGGTACTCGTAATTCTTCTCCAGGTGGTCGGTATATATATACTATATATACATAGGCATATGGTGCATACCTGCATATGACATATCCAGGCCTAAGTCGTGAATTTTCTAGGTAGATTATAAGATTGTAAGCAGCCAAGACTAATGGTTTAATACTGATATAGTGGCGAGTTAGTTAAGATTAATGGGGTGTTGAGATTTTTGTTTCATAGGAACAGATTAGACAGATCACTGGTTGGCCTCGGAGTAGCTCCTCTGACAGCGAAGATTCTTATACCAATTTCAAGTGAGACCATGGATACATCGAACATGTTTCCTCGTCGAAGTTATTTCATAGTCCAACAACCTATATAATTCGTTCTTCAAAGCAGAGATGTCACACCAGGAAACAAAATAAAAAGGAAAGTGGAAGATAGAGAGAGATAAAGAGTGAAATTGATGTAGAAAATTTTAAAAAAAAGTTGAAGAATATGGATATATTTTACTTTAAGATATACCTTTAACCTAGTATAGAAGTTTTTCCACCTAGGAATATAGAAGCCTTGCTTAGTTATTTCAAGAAAAATAGCATTTATGATTTGGGTGCTGTATATGTGTGTTCATCTTACTGGACCATCGACACAAGCATATTGTATATGGATCGCTTGCATTCAGTTAAATAACGCCGATCTTCCACTTCGGAGATGGCATACATTGTGGCTTATATTCTTTTGCATTCTATTTCAGTTTAATGAATTTCTTTATTATGTAATCGCTTCCTAGAAGTAAAAGGTTATAGATGTTTCTTTCTTCTATATTCAATTCTTGTCATGTATGATCTCCTTCACAATCTCTTAAATTTACCAATCTTCTATAACAAAATAAGCTGTAACAAAGAAGTGAAACTATGATGATTACTCACAAGTTTATGAAACGAGAAATAGAAAATAGATAAATAAACGTGATCAACTATATCTAATTTCTACTCCTCAAGCTCCCAGGTTTTCACCAGTTGTATATTTTTTCTTTTCTTTCAAAAAAAGAAAAAGAAAAATTATATCTTCCATCTTGGATAAGTAAGTAATGATATGTATCTTGTTCGAATGAATGTGTTTAATTTGCGGTTGATAATCCTAAGCAGCATCTACATTATCAGTTGAAGATGTAGCATTAGTCTTTAGGAACATTTTAATAATAAATAAGGGAAAGGAACAGAAACAAATTCAATAATATGCATGATTCTCCATTACTATTTGCGGCTTGATCTTGTTATAGTCGTCATCTCTAATCATCAAACAATTTTTGTTTCTCTTAATTTGTTTGTGGATAATTCTATCTGCAATCATTAATCCACTCATTTAACAAGGTTTTAATGCGCAGTGATTTACAGAAGCAATAGCCAGCCTAATGTAAATTTAAGCTCCCACATGTTTATAGATGCAACTAACTCATGTAAATATCTCCTTACACCTGTAATTAATTATAACCATCGTTGTTATAACTAGGATTTTATATTTGGTAAAAATAAACTGAACAAATTGATATCCCAGGCAATCGGACAATATTAAAAAAAGGTTTGTCGTATATGGATGATCCCAAAACAAATAAAAGTTTCTGAGAGAAAATGAAGGTTACTGACATTTGTGCTTTCTTGCGCCCTTTGGTTAGAATATTACAAAAGGACGTGACTTAGGGATTAAGGCTTTTAGGAGGATTAGAAAATAGAGAAACAAAAATAGAGAGGGTGAGTGAGAGAAATTAGAAATTACAGTCTTTTTCAATTAATAACTGCAAGTTTTGGTTGGATACATCTCTTTCTTGAAAGATACTCATGAATAGTCCTATTATAGGGATTTCGTCAGCTTTCATGTATGGACACTCGAAGAAGTGCACATGAGAGTTCATGCACCAACATAAAGGATCAAAAACTGAAAGCACATCTACCTTTCACTATTTCTCTTCTCTAAAAAACAAGCACTAATCTTTGAGATCAAATTTTGTATTCAATATTTTTCCTCCGATAAGAATACAAAAGATATTTGAAGGGGTGGGTGTCATCTTCACTGATTTCGATGATAAGACATAGCCAAGTATATTCCATGACCTCTAGAGAGGTCACACTAATTGACAATAAGAGGCTACCTCACAAATGACTTTTGCTCTTTGCTCAGTATACGGGACCATCTCGCTGTCATAAAATGGAATCATTATCTTAAAACCACACAAAATTAAAACCATCTCTTTAATTGCATTACCTTTCTAAGGAAAGCGTACAAACCAACTTTACGACATATTCTATATTTCTGTTACTTAATTTTTGGTATACAAATTGAATTGTGTCATCAAGTGCGTGTTATATATTTTTTATAATAAGGATATGTATATATATATTTATGTATGTATGTATCCCGAGTCCACTTATGTATAGATGACGCTAAGCTTTGATAGAGCATATAAATCTTTGCAAGTGCTGATTCTCTTACAATAACACAAGAGGACTCGACATGCGTCATTACAACCGTAGATGTTCATTTACATAAACGTCAGTATCTTAATGATATATTTATCTCCAGTGATAATCTTCTTGGCTTGAGAAACATAGAAGTTCCAGAACTTGCGTATGCTTGTGAATGATAGGTAACAATACAGAGGGATGAGGATCGCCTATATATAGGTGGGGTATTCTTGAATGAGCAAACATTATCAAGGTTTTAGGTGGAATAAAAGCTAATCCTTGTGAATGCTAAATGGACAGACATTAATGCAGTTCTATCCTTTCATCAATGAACCTCCCAAAAGAATGTGACATTTTGTTGATGAACCAACTGATATTCTTAACAACACTTGAATTTCTTTATAGCAGGAAATAGAGACTAATTAACATCTGAATTGGCTTCAATCAGTAAAGTTGACAAATGGGTTACGAGTTGTTATTGACATAAAAACAGCATGGCCCGGTGCCCCAGTCCTGACTGACTCATTTGTGATAATCCAGCACACAGTTTTCCTGTAATTTTTATTTATAGGGCATTTGCTATGCATAGGGTTGCTTAGTACGAATCAAAGATTAAGCTAGGACCCACAATGCTAAATATATGTTCTCGGTGATTTATGATTTGGTTGTTGGATGGATGCAATAAGTCGCTAAATCGGTTGGGCTTCAAAAATTGGATTCTTTGGTAATGTCCAGCCATGAAACTAACACTCGTTGAAACCCATACAGGATCTTTAGACCATATGTCTTCTAACATGATTCATCCATATGAGATCTCATATTTGGAAATCCGATACATAATGATTTTATATATCAATACTAATAATATGCATCTTGTAAAGTGAGTACTTAAACAATTATTCATTAGAAAATGTTCATTTGATTTTGAAGCCAATTATTTACAAATATCATAGCACAAAATATTTTTTCAACCGAATCTATAATATCAAAAGCATATAGGGAATACGAGACATGTATACATAGATGTCCATTAACTTTTAATAAAAAAGCACATCTTATCTGTTAGTAAAACGAAATTAATAAAATTGTCTATATTATTGTCCTTAAATATAACAATTCTCTTTCAATTCATTATTATTTATTTATATTCATGGACGCTAATTTTCAGAAAAATTCTTTTGAACAATTGTACTTAGAATTACGTGATCAATGTAAAGTAGCTCAACGAAATCATTCTATGTCAAAGTATAACCATAGCTTATTGGTACAGATATTAATGTTAATAGTTACATGCAATGGAGTAACTACACTAGATGCGTGCCATATATTGGAAGAAGATTCTAATGAATAATCAGGATAAATGGCAACAACCAATCGAAGGAGCCACTCAATACCAAGCAAACGCAGCGGTCTGACCAATTGTGTTCGTACATAATTGCCAGTCCAAAACTACGGCTTGATGTGCCCCACGCGGCTTAGTTGGGTGTAGATAGGTCAAGCATTCAGTTGGTCAAGGTCTTCCAAGCAGTAACTTAATATAATTCAACATAAGAAAGTCTCGAGTCTCGTTTCTTTGAAGAAGCATCTGGTCTAACACGGGGCTGCAAATACCGTATATAAGTATAGCCCAGGATGGCACCATGCTTAAACAAGTCAATCATTCAAGTATATTTTTCTTGTGGGATCAAAGAGTATGCAGAGAGCTTCTCCACTTCAGGCTCGGGAAAAGTCACAAATTCCTGGTTGGCAATTGACGGTGACCGGAAACATGGGTGGAGGCCATCGAGTTCGTCGCAGTGGTCAGCCAACAGTATCACCTTCTAGGCCACGACTAATTTGTACCTGCGCCAGCCGTCCTGGTTCAGTTAAGTGTAGCAGACACGGTTACATAGTACCAACCCAGAAGCTGAGGAGTCAACCTGCGAATAAAGAACTAATAAGGAGAGCACTGACACCTCCAAATCGTAGGTTAACTCTCCGGTGGTTGAATTTCCGGCCAACTCTAAGTCGGCTCTCTAACATGTCCTTGGCTTAGTTTATATAAACTTCAAATTCTTGATGACGATGATTTGGATTCAGTCGACTGCGTGAAGAAAAACAAATCAAGTTCTTCCATTTCGATGTACTTGATATTCATTTATTAATATATGATTGCCTGTACATAATCATTTTCAAGACCTCTTTTCCTCTTCCGGACATTTGTCTGGCCGGAGGATGAGACCTCTTGTGTTTCAATTTTCATACGATTTCTGAAGGTGTTTCAATTTGTGACCGTATAGAAACAAAAGAAGGCAGTACAATAGTCAATAGATGAAGTTCCTCCACTGGTAGGAGCCAAGGTGAAACCGGGCAAGTTGTAAGAAACATCATCATAACCTACTTTGTCTTTTGATCGAACTTGAAGTGAGCAAGTTGTAAAGAACATGATCCCTAACAATTTCACTTAGAAGGAACTTTTCAGATCAATTAAATTTTATCCTATTATTTTTGCTGTTTGCCTATATTTAAATTACATAACACAATCAAATATAGTATATCGGTTAAACTTTGTTTGACATTTTTTATTTATAATAATAATATTTTTTAAAAGGACGAGTTATTTAAATTATATTTTAAATAACCCAATAAAATAGAGTGTACGAGTGAAAGAAGATGAAAACCAAATATTTAAACTAAAAATCAACCTAAAATGTTATCTATTATTACATTAACTTTAAATGTTTATTAATGCTAAAGAAAATACAAAATTTATAAGCAAAATTTGTACAATGGGTCTATTATCTTTGTACAGTTGGGGAATTAATGTCTGAGTTGTACGTAGAAATAGACTTCTGTATCTTTAATTAGATAGCGTGAATACTACATTAAAAAAAATAAATAAAGAGATGATCATTTGAGTAGGATGAGAGAGGAGCTCTCATATCTCTCTAAAACTCTTTTTTCGATCCTTTCATCGTTGTCTACCACCTGTTTGTTGAAAGTCCTCCTTACTTGAGAAAACCTTGCCTTTAAAATCTCTCTTTCGCTAAGCTCTTCTTTCGTTTCTTCGACTATCTTACGGCAATTTTTCCTGTCTTTCTCCTTCAATGGAGAGCCAACAAACTACCGTTTCCATTGGTTTGGATAGCCACACCGCCAAAAAAGTCCGAATTCGAGAAAGAGAAGAGGACCCTCCCCCTTCTGCACCAAATATACAACCCACATTTCCCAGTTTTAGTGCGGTGGTGCATGGCCAAACTGTCAATGGGCTCGGGGAACATGACAAGGACTAGCCCGAGGAGACCCCCATCGAAATATCAGAAGGAGACATCTCTCTCGTCCAAGGCAAATTTGGCATGGGGGTTGAGCTTTCCAATACTTATAAAGGCAAATTAGA
>JAOTAZ010000220.1:40627871-40638409 GCA_025629785.1 Erythroxylum oxycarpum | reverse complement strand
TCGTTCTTCTATCTTCCTTCTGATTCTTTGTAAGTGACTTGTCTTCTAATTTCAAAGCTATCTTCTGCTTTTTGTAATAAATCATCTTTCGTCATTAATCTGCTAACTCCTTCTTCTGAATTCTTCATTCTTTTGCTTCGTCTGTTTTCTGTAAGTAACTACTTTCCAGACGTTCATTCAGCTGCTTTTCATTATTATCTTTCTCTTTGTTTATCATCAAAACTTAATCAATACCTAAAGTCAGTTTTGACTTAACAGAATGTCGGACTATGGTCCGAGATTATGGGAATGAGATCGAATGGGAAAATCTAATTATGATTGCTTCATTCTATTACATGAATGCATGAAATATAATGGTAATTGTGACCAGAATAGTCCATGATTGACTGAGAACCCAAATTGCATATTTATATTTGAAAAATGGGCCTAAGTGGCTATTGGAAATTGTGTATCATGATTGACTGAGAACCCAAATTGGGTATTTAATTCCGCAGATATTGTTCAAAAAAAAATGTACCGATTAATGAATGAGTGTTTTAGCACACCACCCTCACGGGGCACAAAATCAGATATCACCGTCGATGTCGAGTTCGGGTCGCAGCGGGAGTGGGGTGTTACACAAGTTGCTCCCGAAGCTAATGCCTGGAAGTTCTAGCAATGTCTGGAGGTTGATGCTCCAGTTGCTCCTCTATATTAAATAACATACACATATATCACAATTTGCACAATTATGAGTGTTCAATAATGCATATGTATGAAATGAATTATTTACAATGCATGTTCATGACAACCCCAGGTATCTTTCCTTCAATTTCATCACAAAAACATTCTCATATCTAAATTCTTCTAAGTATAATTTATACTTATGTTTATGCCTCACTAAAAATATTAAACTCTCTATTCCTTTCTCATTGACTCCAAAAATCACCCAATTCGGTTCAGTAATTTAGAAGATATGCCTCAACATTATCTAGTTATTTATATTCAAAAATAGTGTACTATACACAACTTTATCAACATCTTAGAGATCGAACCATAAATTGACTTCTTGAGACAATTTGTATGCCTATACCTCTAGATTACTACAAAACCAAAAATCACCTCATTTGGAATCCTATAGACCCAGATAAAATCAAAATACTGAAGTATGTTCAATGGAATATCTAGTTCATGCTCTTCTAACTAATACCCTTACTTTGATTAGACTAATCTTTTTTAAGTCAAAACAAAAAGCTATAATCTCCATGGAGAGATGGAGAAATGTGTTATGAATCCAATGCTTCAAAAATCAGGTCATTTGGAGGTTATACAACAAAGTTATGGCTGAAATAATCAAACAAGGTTCTGTCCACGTAAGACAAAACAGATAGCAGACGAAGCAAAAGGCAGACGATAGTGAGAAGTAGACAAATGCGAGAAGTAGATGAATGGGAGAAGCAGACGAATGCAAGAAGCAGAAGAATGCGAGAAAAAGATGAATGCAAGAAGCAGACGAATGCGAGAAGAAGACAAATGCAAGAAGCAGACGAATCAGAGTCAATTTAAGACGATTCGACTCTTAAGACGATATGACATCATCTCATACGATATGACGTCATCATAGGCGATACATCTTTACAGACGATACAGATGGTCAACTTAAAACGAAGCAAAAGTCAACCTAAGATGATACAGATGGTCAACTTAAG
This sequence comes from Erythroxylum oxycarpum, assembly GCA_025629785.1. NCBI lineage: Eukaryota > Viridiplantae > Streptophyta > Magnoliopsida > Malpighiales > Erythroxylaceae > Erythroxylum > Erythroxylum oxycarpum. The sequence goes on along the minus strand of JAOTAZ010000220.1, from coordinate 40,636,721 downwards.
ATGAAGCAAAAGTCAACCTAATATGATACAGACGGTCAACATAAGAAGACGTAAAAGCCAACCTAAGACGATACTGCCTATACTTGCCAAATCAAAAACCTTATTCTTGAATATCTCTAAGTTTTCCTCAAATCATGAATAAACACCTATATATTCATACATACTCAATGAAGAAACAGTGCATGTTTCACCATTCCAACTTTAATCTTCTACACTAACCCTACACCCCATCTCGACGTTATTTCTAATTCCAAAATCACTTTCCACAACATCTGATCACTAACAATCCATCAAAAACCAAATAACATCATATCCATAATTTTCATCCCCTGAACATGCACTAACAAGAAATTCATCAACTTTATTTCAAAAATCCACAAATTTGACAATTTTATTCACTACTTACTTGTTGAAGACTCCAAAAGCTTTAACTATCTTCGAAACCCTAACTCCATACAAAATTATGTAAACCACTGTGAACATTAACCATCTTCTGGTTTTTCTTAAGGCAGAATAAACAATGTATACGGTGGAATTTGTTTAGGAAAAGGGAAAAACATAGATATCTCTTAGAAGGTGTTTGAAACAAAAATCTGTGTATTGGGAGGAATTTCGAAGAAGGTGATTATGAAGAAATTATCTGAACAAAACTTAACCTTTCAACTCTTAGAGAACAGTAACCTACTTCTCGCAAAGGTATAAAAAACAACTTGACACTTGTCACTTTCCTGAGGTCTAAGCTATAACCAAGATTCTTTTGAACTAAACTCTTTAACTATCATCTTGACAATCCAATTATCTCCAAATATCTTTTGATTTCTTGTTCCTTATTTTTTTCTCACAATACTCCTTAAATTTCAAAAGTAACTCTTAAATTTACCAACATTCACAAATACAATATTTTCACTAATCACTAATATTTTCAAAAATCCTAATTCAATTCAATTATACTCTAAATTATTCATGAATGCATGTACAATTATTTTCATGCGCAACAATTTTACTATTCATGTGTATAAGCGTGACATATTATGCGTGAACACAAAAATGTATTTCTTATCTCTCACTGAACACTCATATTTACTATTCTAACCTTCCCATAGGTAATGGGATGTTACAGTTTAGTTAATTGTCTTTAATGGAATGACAATTGGTTAATAAGTTGGAATTAATTTTAATGAGATTAAATTAATTCCGGACTTATTGGAGCTTGAATTATATAAGTCCAATTAGATTCTCCACTTGGCTTCTAAGAAAGGTTATCAAGCAAAGTAAGAAAAATAAAAAGATGTTATCGGAAAGAAAATAAAAAAATAGGACCGAATTAGATTCGGAATAATAAGACCGAAATAATTTAATTAAGAGTTAATTAAATTGGGTTGTAAGCCTATGATTAAATATTGGGCGTACATTAATTAATTGTTTATTAGAAGCCCAAAATGAAAAATTAATATTGGGTTAGATTTTGGTTTTATTTGATTAATTAGATTGAAAAAATATTTGTAAAGACAAAAGGAGGGCAAAAACTGAAATCTACCATGATGTAGATTTCGGTTTCATATAGCTAAATCGACAACTGCACCTTTAGCTTTGAACTGCTAAATATAAGGTGGATTTTTATCATGCTTAATCATCATTAAATGGCTTAATGGTTGTCATTTAAAGTTGGCATGTAGAGAAACAAATAAACCTTTTAGCATTCATTAGATTAAAGAAGGAAGTTGGGCATTTGTTGTTCTCTCTCCCTTCTTTCATCATATAACCGAAAATGAGAAGTGTTTGTTTATTTTTTTGCCTTTTCATCTAGCCATATTACTCAAATTAGAATGTCTCATTGATTGCACTATCTTTCATTTTGATTAAAATAATGAAGCGGTGCATTAGTTGTTTAGACTTCCTCGTCCTTTCTTTTATGAGCTAGCCGAAATTAGGAATAAGAGTATCTCATTTTGGTTCTTTCAACTATGTGATCATAAAAGGAAAACCTCTACAATATTTCTTCTCCTTTCCCACCAAAGGATCTTGTTAACCAAGTTGTCCAAGGAGAGCAAGTGGTAGATCGGATTGGTTAAGGATACAATAGCGATGAGAGGATACAATAGCGAGGAGTCAAAGTTGTAGCAAAGGAGTCGGTAAAATTTTGATCTTGTTCTTATGTTATTTATTTTTCTAATACTATATCACATATAGATTAAAACATGATGATTTGGTTATCATGCTTCCGCTGTGTTTTGATTTCGAAAAATTTGTTTGAAATCTACCGTTTAACCAAATCTATTATGATATTATTTTTGAATCCAACATGTTGAACTATATTTCAAAGTTCGACAAAAAAATGCTATCAAAATGACATAACACAATCATTAATAGGGATTAACATTGTATTTCTTGTAGGTCGTGTTCTATGTTAAAGAGTGTCAATAACTATCCAACCTCATTCGTCTTCTTTGAAGTTTGTGATTTTTCATCTATCAAGGTAAGTCGTTCAACCCCTAGGATGGTATATAGGTTTGGAAATTCATGATTAAGCTCCCTTGTGGCTTATCAGTGCAAAATTTCACGAGCCTAGGAATCACAACGAGAACTTGCTTTTACGATTCATATGGTGTAAAATGCCACGTACCATAGTACTTAGTTAGGATACTATTTTATTTGACTAATACTCACATAAGTTTAGTTTGTATAATTTTGAACTCATATAGTGGGATAGGTTGGTTTCAAATTAGAGGGGAAATGGTCAGAGACCTGTAAGAATTTGGGGAATGTTTTGTAAAGTAATTAGATTGCATGTTTTGTAAACTTAGGGGAAATGAAGGATACTAACTTGAAATCACCTTTTTAAGTAATAGTTTTACATAAATGAGTAATGTTGATAGATTTTGTACGTATAGACGATTAACACCCGATGGTTTCATTAATCCTCAGTTTGTTGAGGGAGTTGAATTATTCAATCTGCATGTTCTCAACTTGCATATGTGGATGGTCTAAAGATTAGATGTCCATGTAAAAAGTGCAAACATAATCGTTTTCTTCCTATTGATGAAATGAATCTCCATTTTTTAAGAAAAGGGTTTGTTCCAAATTATTTTGAGTAGACACAACATGGGGAGCCATTAATTTGTAGCACCACTAGGAGTAATGAAATGAACTCGTCAATAAACGTGGATGGGTTTGAAGGGGGAGTGGATTTATAAAAAATAATGTGGGTGTAACTAAAAATCCTTACACCCAAATGGTTTATGATGTAGTAGATTATAACTTTTATGTAAATATAGAAAATTTGAATAAGAATAAAACCCACATGCAAATTTTTTTTTGACTTTCTAAAACCAGCTGACCAAGAATTAAGGCCAAATTGTGAGACCATAACTCAATTATCTACAATTGCTCAAATATTGAACATAAAATCTAAAGGGCATATTTCTTATTGAATTTTGGATAAAATGCTTGCTTGATATAATGAATCATTACCTCCTGATTATACAATGGTTGATAATTTCTACAATATAAAGAAACTTATTAGGGGTCTTGGTTTTCCAATTGAAAAAAAATGATTGCTGCAATTTTGAATGTATGTTGTTTTAGGGAGAATATGTGGAAATACAAGAGTGCAATTTTTATGGTCAATCTAAGTTCAAACCTAGAAAACGTTTTATGAAACAAAAATTAGTACCCTAGATGCGGATGTATTATTTCCTGCTAACTCTGAGACTTCAAAGACTTTATGCCTCTGATGTTACTACATCTCACTAACTCTGAGACTTCAAAAACTATATGCCTATGATGTTACTGTATCTCACTTGAGATGGCATAATGAACATGAACAGGGAGATGGAATAATGAGCCATCCATTGGATGCACTCTCTTGGAAACATTTTAGTAACATCCATTTTGAGTTTGCAGCTGAAAGTCGAATTATTAGGTTGGGATTGTAGACAAACAGATTTCAACCATTTGGTCAATCTAGCTAACAATATTCATCATGGCCAACATAATTACTCCTTATAATTTTCCCCCGTAGATGTATATGAATGAAGCATATACGTTCTTGACGATGATTGTGCAAGGCCTACAAATCTAAAGCATAAAATTGATATATTCTTACAACCATTGGTTTCTGATTTATCTCATCTTTAGGAATTTGGTGTTGAAACATATGATGTGTCTCTTAAAATTTTTTTTTGTTAAGAATAGCCTTGATGTTGACTATTAGTGACTTCCCCGCGTATACTATGATCTCTGGATGGAGCATAGTAGGGAAATTCACTCGTCCTTATTGTAGCAATGATTATTATGCATTTTATCTTCCTACCGGAGCCAAAACATCTTGTTTCGACAACTACAGGAAATTTCTTCCTCCAGATCGACTGTTTAGATGCAATAAAAAAAAGTTTATTAAGAATAGGATGGTACAAACACCTCCTCCTCGTCATCATAAAGATGGTGAAGAGATATTGCAGGAGATTGATGAATTAGGATTGCTAAAAGTTACAAAACTTGAAGCTAAAGAAGTTAATAGAAGCATTAGTAAAAACTTCGATTGGAGAAAACAAAGTATCTTTTAGGAATTGCCATATTGGAAAAGTAATTTGATACGTCGTAATTTAGATGTGATGCATATTGAAATTTTTTATTGACAATTTGTTCAACACCATAATGAACATTGAATGGAGGACGAAGGACAATGCAAAATTACGAGCTGATTTTAAAATTTTTTGTAGAAGGAATGAGTTAGATAAAGATCTTCGCATCGGTAAATATCCAAAAGCATGTTACACTTTAGATAAAAACAAAAGGAAATTTTGCATGAATGATTGAAAAGTCTAAAATTTTCTAATGGTTATGTTTCGAACTTGGCAAGTTATGTGGATATAAGGAAGTACAAATTATTTGGCATGAAAAGTCATAATTGTCATGTGTTTATGCAAAGGCTAATTCCAATTGCATTTTGAGAGTTGCTACCGAATAAGGTTTGGGAAGTTATAATAGAATTAGGATTGTTTTTCAAAATTTTAACATCATCTAGGAGAAAGTTTGCTAAAATGGGAGAACTAGAAAGTGAAATTTCAATTATCTTGTGCAAATTGGATAATATTTTCCCTTCAAGCTTCTTTGATCATATGGAGCATCTATCCGTGCATTTAACTCACCAGGGTAAACTTACTAGTTCGGCTCAATATCGATGGATGTATCCATTTGAGAGGCAATTATGGTTAATCTTTAAATAAAAGTTATAGCATGTTTTAATCACATAATTGTAATAAACCTATTTGTAATGTACGTATTTGCATCACTTAATGAAAAACATCAAAATAAGGTTAGAGTTGAAGGTTCGATATGTCATGCTTATTTAGTGCGGGAAGCAAGTACATTTTGTTCACATTATTTTTAATCGCATATGCACCCAAGAGAAAGAAAAGTTCCTTGTAATAATAATGGGGGAGAAATGGGTGATGTTGATGGTAACTTATCCATTTTCACATATTCAGGATTAATATATAAACGTTCAATAAGAATAATGTTTACTGCAAAAGAAATAAAAGTTACCTATGGTTACATTTTATTGAATTTTCAAGAGGTTCAACCTTTCATGTAGTTAGTTTAAGTGGATTTTGAAATAGATTACCTGAGTTTTCAAAGTTACTGTCGTTCTGAATGACTAGTAAATCGTATTCGGTGTATTTTGTTAATGGATACAAATTTACCCAGAATATCATGGTTATAGCATGACTAGTAAATAGTGGGGTTTGCATACAAGGAGAATTGAATGATTACTATGGTATTACTGAGATACTTGAAATTGAGTACCCTACATTGCTAATAAAATGAAGTGTGATATTTAAGTGTGAATGGTTTGGTCCAACTCATAATGTTAGAACAAAAGTGCACAGTGGATACAATCTAGTTTAAATCAACCAGTGAAAAGATTTAGACAATTTGAACCTTTCGTGTTGGTGATACAACCGATCATGGTGTATTATATTCCTTTTCCAACTTATGATGAGATAAATCAGATTGGTTGGTTGTATGCAAATTAAAACCTAAAGGTGTTTTTGAATTACATGGAAAAGGATAAAATAAGAGAATTGAAAGTGAAGCATTTTAGGAAAATGTTTATAAAATAAATGCATGTGTAAAATATGACAAGAATGAACCTTTAAACGATTCAAATAATGAATATGTTGAAATTTCATCTGGAGAGGATGACAAGGTTGAGTGATCTAAAGAGGAACTTGAGTTTGATTCTAATTCTTTAGAAAAAGATTATGATAATGATTTTGATTTACATTTAAGTACTAATAGGGATTAATTAGTGTTTGTAATAAAATATTATATGAATAAATATATTATTGCATCAACAATATATTGTTATATATTGAATTTATATTATTCTATTCCTAGAAAATTCAATAAAATGTGAATTTCAGGTTAAAAATATATCACCAAAGACAAAATAGGATATGATGCGGCCAAGGTTCAGGTTACAACGATTTAGAAAAGCTAGTGCATTTTTATGTGAAGCATCACATTCTACAGATGCTACTGCACATTCAAATAAGGCATCACCTTCTATACCTGCTGTCATACCATCTAGCTGCCCTACTATACCATCCGTCAACCACCATCCACCGCCCCTATACCTATAGAGATATCAGAGGTAAACTTTGTTAATAAAGGAGGCGACCTCTAGCCTAGGGCTAAGGGAGTTAATGGAAAAACGTTCATCACAATTGTCAACAATTTGTAGGTAAAATTCTAAAAGTTTTATAATACATGATAACATCATAGGTTTATACTGAAGTTATAGGTTTTAATTTGAAAAAGATCTAAAATAACTTATATATTAGGTTGGTTCCATCTGGATCGTGCTCAAGAAATATCTCTAAGTTCAAGGAGATGATAGATCTTAAGGGTTATATATAGAATAATGTCTCTTAGCTGACAAAGGATTTTTATTATCAGGAATTTGAGGTACACAAAATATATTTTTAATCTTTTTTATTTTATCTCATATTATACATTAATTAGATAAATATTGTCGTTTATAAGTGTTTATTGTATTTTTCATTTTTTTAGAAATAATTTTATTGGGATCTAAAATTTTATGTTGTAATTTATAATGTATAGGAGAGGCGAGCTTGCACACGTTAGACTTTCTTGCTTCGATACAAAAAAATGGCATTCGACCACCATATATATCTGAAGAAATATGGAGTCATTAGCAGTAATATTCAGCATCACCTGAGGTAATATTCATTTTAGAGCACAATTTGCCAACAAAAGTAGAAGACTAGAGGGAGACAGCCTACGTGTACATACTAGAGGATCTTTGACCCACCAAGAGTGTAGCATCCCGGTTCCATACAAAGGATTAGAACCCTAAAAATTTGGTATATATGAGATCAATCAAAGAAATTGGGACAACACATCTCGTGCTCATGCATTAGATACGGTGCACATGCACATGAATAGGGAATCCTTGCACATAACAATAATTGTACATACATTTATGGACATTCTCGATATAATTGATAATAAATGTGTCTGTTTAGAGAATTGTGGGTTATTGATCTTGAAAATTGATTTAGAGAGTGATTTTATTGTTTTTGTAATTTTGGAGAATTTTAGGAAATTTTTCTTAAATTTTTCGGGGGTAAATCCCGGACTAGGAAAAATGTCGAGTGGCAGACCAACTGACAACTGGTAGTAGAATTTACTGTCTATGGTATTGAATTTTGGACCTATTGTTCTAGGAATTTTTGACAAGTGGAATTTATGGGAAATTGGGCTTGAAATTGATTGGTTAAGAAGGAAACCTAAGGTGAATGTTTGGCTTGACACATGGCATGTTATTAGCCATGTATTAGGTTAATTAACCCATTAATTGCCACTCTTTTTACCTCACTCACGACTCTCCCCCTTTCAAAGCTTTTTGGAGTTATTTTTGGAGCTTTCTTCTCTTCTTCTTCGTGGCTTCCATCCTTCTTGTTCATGTGTTGTGATTTCCTTCAACTTGAAGCCTAGCTTTCAACTTCTTCTTGCTTCCTTGTCATCTTGCTTTCTTCTTCTTGCTCTCCGTACAAACCTACCTCTCTACTCCTTTGGATGATGATGACAGATGGTGATGGATTGGAGTTAGGTCTTGGTATTTCCTTGAAGAATTTGAAGATTAAGTGACTCAATTAAGTAAGTATCATGTTTCATGTTATATGTATGATTATTTGAAGCTATCATGATGAGGAATTGAAGATTGAATTATGCTTGTGAAGGGTTTGTGTATGTGTTTTAACTTGATGCTCATAGTGGTTCATGTTGTATTTTGAGTGTGTATGTTGAGCCTAAGTCATAAAAATGTATAAAGAGAGAGAGTTAGAAAATGGATGATGTGTTAAAGGAGGGATTGGTTAAGTATATACATGTATATGCCCTGTTTTGATTGTGTTGAATTATAACTCATGAATTGTTTGTGAATTATTCCTTGACTTGAATTGAGTAGTGATTGATGGAAAAAGGGAGGGAAGTGTTGATTTAGGCATAAGGTAGCTTAGATGATGTAAATGTTAGGTTGAATGATTGAAGAAAAATCTAGAAATTTGCATAGTTTGATCTTGAGTATGCTCCACTTGATTTGCCATAATTGTTTCTATAGTTGTCCAAATAAGTTGAGGTTTGGTTTAAATGAAACTAGAGGAAATTGACACTGTTCCAATAGATTGCCAAACTTTCTTTTGATCAATATCTTTCAATTCAACTCCAATTAGGGCACAATCAAAACAGTGTCAATGAGAGTAGTTACGGATCATACTTCAATGTTTTGCTTATATCTGGACCTATAGGATTCCAAATGGG
>JAOTAZ010000220.1:40581284-40594789 GCA_025629785.1 Erythroxylum oxycarpum | reverse complement strand
AATTGAAACTCAAATTTATTAATATCCCTATAGGAAGTACATTATCCAAAAGAAAAAAAAGACCTAAAGAAGATTATATAATTTGATTTTTACTATTTTGATCACCATAAAGTATTTTTTAGTGTAATTTAATACAATAAAAGTATTTTAAAGAAATGATTAATTTACATTAGATTACCAATCGTTTACACCTTTTCAAATTAATTTCTATAATTTAAAATTTTACACGAGCAACTTTATATTATCAATTATGAAGAAAATATCATTTTGAACCTTAATGTTTGCACCAATTAAGTTAGAAGATAACATTTTATAATATTAAAATAAACTTAATGTTATAATAACCTCATACATCCAACATCAATTTGACGTAATTCTAAATTTTATTGTAGATTTTATCAAATTGAGTTGACATGGATACCTAACGGTATAAAAGGACCCGATATTACTATAATAGAGACCAACTAGTATTGATGGACTCCTAATTAAGGGTAGAAAGCCAAATAGGGAATTGAATGTTTTTTTTTTCCATAATTCCCCATTTTAGTGTCAAGTGACATCTCTTTTTTATATATATATGTATATATACATATAATTATCCTATATAAGTAGGTATAGCTTGAGAATAAACTTTTGATGTATTATCGCTTGTACCTAAAAGTAAAATCATATTTGTAAAAATTTATGTAATAGCAGAAGTAAAGGTCGATCCCACAAAGAGTACCTAACCTAGATTTATGCTTTATAAATAAGAACAAGGGGTTTTGATTGTGATGAAATGGCATAAAATTATAATTAAGATGTAATACAAATTAAAATGTAAAGAAAAAATAGAATGAACCTTACTCAAAGTCCACAATGATATACCAATCATTGACGCAATCATAAATAAATTTATTTGTTTGAATATTAATTGTTGGAGTTTCTAACTCTCTTTAATCGTAGCTAATCAAGGAGAACTAAAATTTAATTAACCATAACTGCTGAAGAACCCTATGACATGAAATAGATTTAAGAACTAGAAAGATTGATGAAATAGAACAATACAAAACACACACAATGGTTTTTAATTTAATTAAGTTTTCTTCCTAAGGTTTAATAATTCTAAAATAACATTTCGTTAAATATTCAATTTATAAATTAGAGAAATTAAATAATTACATATTGAATATTCAATCTAACAATAAATTGAAACCATTAATAGATTAGTAGGCTTTGTAGCAATCAATCGACATAGTCATGGAAGAAAATCATAGAAGACCACTCAATACATAATGTATAAATTGAAAAATAAATTATATCAAATTTCATAGTTTGTTTTTGTTGGATCCTGATTCTGGAACCCAACTCTCTTGCTTACTCATTTGTCTGTTGCACCCTGCTTGATTCTAGAGTCCAACGTTTGCTCTGAAAATCATGAAACGTGAGCATGCACATTACCTTGAAGGGATTGATGATTTGATGAACTTCAATTGGTAGTTGGAATCAAGTACGTTTAAAGAAGTAATGAATTGAGTTGTTGAACTTTGGCCATGAGTTGCTATTGGTTGTAATGGAAATGTTATGGAAAAGAAGAATTGATAGTTAGATGACATGAGTTTGATGTTTGAGTTAGCATGAAGTGGTTTTGCATGATAAGAAGTGGAAATTACGAAGTTTATAAGTGTATATGGTGTTAAGATGGAGTTTGGAAGCATTGGAGAGGCTTTGGAAGGAGTTTGGACCCCTTTGCCTAGTGTATGTCCATTAAACGGACATGGAAGTCCGTTTAACGGACCTTCTCGGGTAAAAATGGGGTGTTTAGCCAGTCTATGTCCGTTAAGCGGACATGCATGTCCGTTTAACGGACATCCTCAGGTCAACTTCAGTAAATTGCAATTTTGACCAGTTTAGAGGCTGAATCTCGCTTTGAGGTGTCTAATACGAGTTGTAGATCTTGATGTCTTCTTTCCAATGGTCTAAGAACGAAGTCAATCCGATATTTGTAGAGAAAGTTATGGCAATCGCGCCAAAGTATGTTCAAATTGATTTTGGGTGTAAACATGTATGATTCTTTTGATCATAACTCCCTCATCCGACCTCCAATTAAGGTGATTATTGAAGCAATGGTTTCCTAAGACATGAAGCTATCTCTCCTTAAAAATTTGTAGCATTTGGAGTTGATTTGAGAAAGTTTATATTAGAGCAAGTAAGAGGTCAGTTGGGAGAGCATGATTAGGGTTTGAGCATATTTGAGCTTTTTAATCATATCTTGAGCTATAGAGCTCCGATTGAGATGATTCTTTCTTTAAAGTAAACTAGAGACATAGTGCTATGATTTCCATGAAGAAGTCAAATTGAAATTATGATTTGAAGACTTCCAAATTCTGTTTGCAAGTAGGAGAATTGAGTTTAAGCATAGTGGCTGATTTGGGATGTTATGAGCATGGAAATGAATTGATAATGTCTAAGAAGGGTTCAAAAAAAATTATATCCGTAAGAGGTTGGGCTTCGGAATCAAGCAAGGTCTAACAGGCGTATGAGTAAGCAAGATGGATGTAAGTTGGGTCTCGGTAATGGGATCCAACAGTTGTGGTATCAAAGCAAGATGGATGTAAGTTGGGTCCTAGAACCTGGGTCCAACATAATCCCTTCAAAAACCAGATTAGGAATAGCAAGAGGTTGTAACAAACCTCCAGGATGCAAGTTCGAGGTTTTCATTTGCTGGCATACTTGAAATTCACGAACAAAAGACTTGACATCCTTGCGCATGTTCATCCAAAAGAAATTAGCAGAAAGACGATGCAAAGTCCTAGTGATGCCAGCGTGACTGCCTACAGGTGCTGAATGGTACTCGTGGAGGAGCTGTTGCCGAGGGGGAGAATCAGAAGGGATGATCAGCCGATCCCTATAAAGTAAAAGCTCATCCTTAAAAGAGAACCCTGGTAGACTCAAAGGATCCTGTTACAATCTCGTTTGCAAAGCCAAAAGCTCATGGTGAATTAGATTAGCATGGCGAATATTAGAAACAATGTCAAATGCAACATAAGAGAGAGCCAAAAATTGCCCAACAGGGACTCGCGATAAGGAATCAACCGCAACATTCAAGGTTCCTGGTCTATACACAATGTCAAAAGATTAACTTACCAAGACATTTCTGCTGGTCAGGTGTCTAGATAATTTGCTCTATAAGGGTACGAAAGGGTTGCTGGTCAGTGATGATAGTAAACTTGCGCCCTAATAAATACTGCTGCCATTTAGCAATTGCCTGCATGATGGCCAACATTTCATGCTGATAGGTGGAACTTTGTTGTAAGCGAGGACTCAATTGCTGACTAAAATACGCAATTGGATGTTTGTTCTGTGTAAGCACAGCGCCGATCCCAGTCCCGGAAGCATCTATCTCGAAGGTGAAGGGCTGAGTGAAGTCAGGTAATGCAAGCACCGGGGCGGTGGTAAGAGCCTATTTGAGTTGCTCAAAGGCGTGTAAAGCAGTATCATACCCAAAAAAATGATCCTTGCGCAAAAGGTCAGTCAAGGGGCTAACAATAGTGGCAAAGTGGTGGATGAATCGCCGGTAGTAACCCACAAGGCCAAGAAAAGCACGAACATCCTTCACTGTTTGAGGAATAGGCCAATTTTGAATAACCACAACTTTCTCAAGGTCCATGGCAACCCCATCAACTGAAACAACATGACCGAGGTACCCAACGGCCTGCTGACCGAAGAGGCATTTAGACCTCTTAGCAACCAAATGGTTATCCAATAACACCTGTAAGACGCTCCACAAATGAGTCAAGTGATAAGCCCAAGAGGCACTGTAAACTAGAATGTCGTCGAAAAAGACAAGAACAAAATGACGGAGAAATGGTCGAAACACGTCATTCATTAAGACTTGAAACGTCGAAGGAGCATTTGTGAGACCAAATGGCATTACAAGAAACTCGTAATGCCCATCACGAGTCCGAAATGCGGTCTTACATTCATCCCCAGCGCGGACTCGAATCTGATGATAACCGGCACGAAGATCCAATTTAGAGAAAAACCGTGCCCCATGAAGCTCGTCAAAGAGCTCATCAACAATAGGAATGGGGAAGCAATCCTTAACAGTGATAGCATTCAAAGCCCTATAATCAACGCAGAAACGCCATGTGTCATCTTTTTTACGGACCAACAATACCAGGGAAGAGAAGGGGCTAGTACTTGGGCGGATGATGCCCTCAGCCAACATTTTGCGGACGAACTTCTCCATTTCCTGTTTCTGCAAATGAGGATACCGGTAGGGCTTGACATTGATAGGATTACTATTGGGCAGAAGGTGTATGGCATGGTCACAACTACGAGCAGGTGGTAACCCTGCGGGAGGTAGAAACACATCAGCAAAAGCTTGTAAAATCTGGCTAATGTCAGGGGCAACGACCAAGGAGTCAGCGAGGGTAGGAGGGACCATTTCCAAACGAAAACACTCAGCAATGGCATTAGTACGTTGCAACCGATGCAACCCATTGAACTAAACCACTCGAGAAATGGGAGCAAAGTCGCCTTGCCAACGGACTGGCTTGCCATGGAGCGAAAATTCGAAGATAGAAGCGGCATAATCAATCATAACTAGACCCAACGTAGCCAACCAAGCAACCCTAAGAACCAAATCCCAGCCCTGTATAGGTAAAACATAAAAATCAACCAGGATTTCTTGACCTTGAATGCACAAAGGCACGTGTTTCACCATGCCTGTGCACAGGAAGCGTTCACCACTACCGACCAACACCGAGAAACTGGGCATAGCAGTGATACGTAAATTGAGAAATCTAGCCACACGAGTCTGCACAAAGTTGTGTGTGCTACCTCCATCGAGAAGAACCTGCACTGGTTTACTCACAATAAAGCCCTGAAAACGCAAGGTGGAAATCGACCACCCACCGGCTAATGGATTGTAAGAAATTGTGGAATGCAGTTGCAAGGAGGGGTCATTCGCAGAGGGTTCAATCTCCGGAGAAGAAGGGGTCGTAACCACTGGGGGATCAAGCTGATCTGGCGGTTCAAAGTCGTCCTCAAGCAACAAGAGGTGGGGTTTGGCATAACATTTATGGTCTCAGGAGTATTTCTCGTCACAATGGTAGCACAACCCCTGAGCTCACCGGTGCGCGGCCTCCGATGGCGACTGACGACGGAAGGGGACTTTCGAACCACCAGGAAGTGTAGCTGTAGCACTGGAGCTTACAAATGGGGAGGAGGCAGAAGTGGAGCTCTGGGCCAATGAGGGAGAGGGCTTAGGGTTAGGCAAAATGGGCTTTGTGTTACCCAAAGTTGGTTTGAGATGGCCCTTTTCCAAGGCAATTCTCTGTTCATACAGCTGGGCCAGAGACATTGCTTCCTCCAACAAAGTGGGTTGGTGCACTAAAACTGAATGTTTAATGTCCAGTCTCAAACCTGAAATAAAACAATGAACCAAAAAGTGACCCGGAAGATAGATTGTCCTGTTAGTGATAGCTTCAAACCTGGAACGGTTATCAGCAACAGTGGAAGTCTGATGTAATTTGGCAAGTTGGCCCTCGGGTGCCTCCAGTTCGTGTGGGCGAAAACGTTGCAAAAGAGCTGTCGTGAACGCTGGCCACCCCGCTAGCTGTCTATTCCGATGCATCCAATCGTAACAGTCGACCGTTGTGTCATCGAAGTAGAATGAGAAAATAGTAACACGACCGTCGGTCGGGATCTGGTAAAAGTCGAAATAGCGCTCTGCTTGCAGTACCCAACAATCAGGATGGAGTCCGGAGAATCGGGCCATTTGCATGGGAGCGGGCTTATGTCGTCCCAAGGGGTTGACACCGGAGCCGTCCCCGGAAGAAGAGCCAGTCCAAAACTCACCAGATAGAGGAGGAGCTAAATGGAAAGAGGTCGTACGAAGCACTTCTTGAAGAAGAAGTTTCTAGTCCTCAAAGGCAGAAACCAGGGAGTCGAGGTCGCGCCTAAATGTGTGCTGGGCGTCTACTACTGCTTTGACGGAATCATCCAGTGTTTTAAACCGAGTGTTGTATTGTTCCCCTATCATCTGTACAGAGGCTCAATGAAAGCACCAATAGTATGTTCTTGTGTTACTTGAGGAAGGTATAGACACCGAAAGTGGAGGGAATATATTGATTGTTCAGTAGGTACAATCATTTTCAAGAATTACAGGGTATGAGATGAGAGAAGAAATCAGCCAATGGTAGTACAATTCGCATAACCAATTCTAGGAATCCTCAGCTAATATATAGTCATCATCATTAGCAAATGATTGTTGACCGTTATTCTTTAACAAGTTGTTAGTTGACGTGTCCTTCCAAATATACCCATCCATCCTTCTTGAAGGTAGCCTAGCCCTCGTGCTCCTCCTCGGCTGTTGAAAATCAACAGTGGCGTTGCCAGCGGTGGGCTTGTGGGTCATAACATGCGACTTCTTCACCCAGAACTGGAGAGGCAAAACTGTTTGACACTCTTCTCTGTCTACTCATTGTATCCTCCAACTCCAATCTTGGCTGAAGCTTTGGCATCTAAGAAAGCTTTGTTAGCCGTCATTCAACTCTCTTTTGACGGTATCGTTTTGGTATGTGAATGCTTGTATTTAATTGCTGGTATAACTAGCAACACTCCGTGGCTTGTAGATTACAAGAATCTTGTTGCCTAAGCTTGAGATCAGTGGAATTTAACAAGTACATTTAAGTTTGAATGATAATTCAATTGAGAAAACAATATTAAAAAATGTCTCATAAACTATGTGATAATGTGAGTTTATTTTAGTACAGCTAGAACAGTAAATCACAACTTTAGTTCTTGGAGGCCTTGAAAGCAACCTGCAGCAAGAAAATCAGTTGGTCCATGTAACATATGCAACAAATGTGAGGACGAAACAATGTCAACTCTCATTTGGTAATATAAGGCGGTCTTGACCATCCACTAGCTTTGCAGACTGAATAACATCCCCAGTTTTTATCTGTGAAATGATGTCCCTTCCAATGGTTGTGTATCTGCGCTCGAGAAATATATAGTAGATTAAATGACTAAGCAAACACAGTCCAGCAAGGCAGCAAATTCTCTAAAACAAAACTTACAAGAAAGTAACACTCCAAAAGCTTACCCGAAAACAGAAAATTGTCCTTCGTCAAAAGATAAACCTCCTAAGCCAGCCTACAATACATGCATCAAACTTATCACACTGGAGAAGGAAACACCCCTCCGCATGTTTGGTTAAGAACAGATGATGTAACGGACTTACACTTCTTTTATCATAAAGATAGAAGAAAAATTGGTATGGTGCTGAATACTCCTCAGAGGAGTCACTGTGTGCCATTGCAACTGCTCCATAGACTGATAGGGGAAGAACCGGCAATTCTCCATCCTTCAACATGGTAATTAAAGAGGGAAAAAAAAAAGAAAAGAAAATTAGACATTGAAGAGCAGTTACTGGAACTTGCTAGGACTTGTTACATTGTGAACTTGAGTACTTGAACATCTAGAGTTGTTCGATATAGTGGCTCAAATTGCCCCGATGGCATTATCTCTAAGGGAACGCTGTAACCATTGTTCTTATCGCGGCCATTGTCTGTGAGAACAGCTTGGTTAGTGCAAGCGAGCTTTGCTCCATTATAAGCTCCATCAACTACCTGTAACATCTCTGGTTAAGTTCCTTATTTTCATCAGGTGGGGCAGCCCCAATGTTTTCATTTGAAACATATATTTTTAATTATATAACTGTTAAAGAGACTTTTGAGAAGTAAAAGAATGTAGAAGTAATAAACATAAAAGAAGAATAGCAGGTAAGTCTCGATTGGCCTTTTATGTCCCTGAAAGGCAGACAAATTGCACTATAGGTACTGGAAAACCATAACTTAACTGCAAGTGACAGAACATTGAAAATTCACTGAGCTTGAAAGGAAGGTCAACTACCTTACCAGTTTTGCAAAATTCCCTGCAGTCAATGGTGCTGAATATCCATCAACAATAACCTGCATCAATGGGTCAATAGAGTTTCAACTTCAGAGCCATTGCAACACAGATAACCGAAGGTGCAAAAATAGACTTTGACCAGTAATGGGTATGCATCATGCATTATCATCACAGAATTAACTATACAAATAGCACATCATTTATGTCAGGGAATGGAAGAGCCAATATTCGAAAGAATGTTGTAGGTAGCAGACTTGTTTTGCAAAAATCATCAGAAAATTTTAATCACCCAAAGAAAGTTATACTAGGTTTCTATGACATTCATGAATTCATTAAACCTGAATTTTTGCAGTCTGTCTAGGTTCACCACCAACTTCTGGGGAAAATGTTGAACCATCTACTTTGGCAATGGTAAATTCAACAGTTCCTCTTCCTGTTAGCCTACATAGACATCCATGTAGAAAGATCATATCTAAACAAACCAATCACATAGCCTAGTTGTGAATTAGAGGAGAGAAACGTTTACGTGATAAAGCAATAAAATATATTTTGTAAACCAACTTTAGAAAAGAAGATTTCTTACTTGGGTCAGATTTTTTTAAGTTTTTAGGCATACATTTACTAGTTTGTAGTTGTACCCAAATCCTTTCTAAACTTAGAAGCACATTTGAGATATTTATCAGACAATTAGGATGATGGAATGAAAGGAAATAGATCTTGGTGAGAAGAGGTTATGAAAGTAGTGGCCCCAGTGAGTAGAGGTTAGGCGTATAGGTGGTGGGCTCGCTATGAGGTGATAAAAGACAGACAGTTTCAGTTTAGTGAAAGGCTGCTTACATGTTTTGGTATTGGATTTTCGAAAATAATCAAGGGTCAATACTTGTAATAATTTGTTCCACAGTGCAATAAATGTTTTTTCCGTTTACTATTATCCTCATTGTTTAATTCTTTACCGTGCCTGCCGTTGACCTGCGAAATATTATTCCATTTGTTTATAGCATACTCCACCATTAATGGATCCTTTTGCAACCTTTAATGCATACAAATCCCTTATTAAATTGACATATATCAAAAGTTCAACAAGAAACTCCAAGTGAGCCGCACAAAACCCAAAGATCATACTTAGAAAGGGAGAAAAGTTAAAGGTAAGTTAAGAGTGCTAGACATGGCTTGACAAAGGCATTTCCATCAGTATAATATGCATATAGTACTGTAGTTACAACAAAAATGGCATGCATTTGAACTGTTATGCAGAGGACTTACCTAGGATATTTCAAATATTGCCCAGGTAACAAAAAGGACAACCCAGGAGCCTGTCGCAGAAAATGGTCAAGCTGAGATTGTGATCATGCTGAAGTTGTGTGCATAAGTTGCGGTTTTTATTATATTCAAATTTAAGACATCCTTTCTCGATAAGTTTGCCACAGCTATGAAACACATGATTAATGTTTTCTTTCATGAGAACCAAATACCACCTGCACATCAAGTTTACCTGCAGCAGTTCGATCTCTGCTATTGTATCTAGTGAAGTTGCAAGGGCAACAGAGACTTTGTCTGGGTCCTGATCCTTAATACTCTGAAGCAGCAATTGCAAACCACCCTAGAAAATTCTAAGCTAATTATTGTCCTTACAACATATCCCATAAGTCATCATGACTGACCATTTTGTTATTGACAGCATATGCCTGGGAAATAAAGTAATAAAGATAAATTGTTGATTACGTGATTCATGTCCAGTAGTGTATTATTTATTTTCTTGTGGATAGCACTACATAGATTTGGCCATGGAACAACACCATGAAATACATTTTTTCATCTTCTAATAGTATGACAGAATCCGGCAAAGAAAAATCAAACAGACAGTGTCAGAGACGGGTGGAAGTACATTGCCAGACTTTAAGTGAACTATAACACTTTCTCAAGTGATCATGGTATGACCATGTGAGTGAATTGTAGGTTGGAACACTTTTTTATAAACATTTTTCATCGGCAATCAGTGTTGGTTTCCTATTTTAATGTGCCACATTATGGGAAATGGAAGAACATATAACTCCAGTTAAAGTGGCTTCAACATATGGAGAGAACTACTTAGTAACTGCCTAACTTCTCATACCTGGCCCTCAATTAGTGAAGTATACAAAGTAGACCCCTTCTCCCTCAATTCTGCAGGTATACTGGCCAAGATAGAATCCTTTTCATCTATTGCTATCTGCAATCATGACACAAAATGCAAATCATTTGCAAGAGAAAAAATGGTTAAGCACTATGGACAAAATGCTGATAAGTTGATAATTTAAATCCTGAAGGAAAACCATTCAGTAACCACAAGTTGAACAGGCACATGTCCTGATAAAAGGAAATGGCCTAGAGGTAAAGGTTCTCCCCAGACAACGAGAGCCATGGTATGAGTCACTTTTTCCCTTTGCCCGAGTTATACTCAAACTATGTATTAGAAATGACATAGAAAAGGAGCATCTCTCTAAGCAATCAAAACTTTAGCATAAATTTGAAACAAGTTCCAATCATATGCATCACTGTGATAAAACATAACTGAAAAGCAAAAGAGTAAACATTTGAGCAACCCACTCTGGTAACATAAGCTTCTTTTGATAATAAAAACGGAAAGATAAAGGTGCATACTTTCAGAGCTTTCTTCACATTTCCCTCCATGGTTCCATAAGGCTTTCTCTGTGGAATTCTCAGCAAATATGAGATATCCTCCATTGAAGTCTAGAAGCAAGAAACAAGATGATCTGCAAATTGATTTCCTTCCAAGTTAGAGAATATAACAACAAGATAACATATGAATATCAACCTGTATGTTCTTCATGTTTGGATTTGCAGGTATAGCCCTTCTCAGAGCAAGTTCCCCAGTTCTTGGAACCTTGGTGTCTGGAGAATAAAGAACTGCTTCGGCTGAAGGAATCAAAGGTAAAGGCGAAGCAAGCTGCACAAAAAGCAGTAATACGGCAACTAAATTATCGAGTTTCTTCAGTCCATATGCGGGAGTTGAGATAAACAAACTTTTAGGAAAAACACAACAGGAGGCCACATCCTGCATCACAAGAAACTCAAGTTAGGCGAGACATTATTAAGTACATAGCAGAACTTGTCCGCATACCGCATATTACCAAAAATAAATAAAAACCATAAATCTCAATAAACAAAGTATATCCAGAAATTCATGTACCTCTGTGTCAATAGAAGCTTAAATACGACTACAAAAACACGCGAAGCATTCAAAGGATGCATCCTCAATATATTTTTGCATACATACAGAATGGACAAAATCCTTAAGTCTGAGATGGCGAAAGGTTAAGCAACCACTTATAACATGGCAGTTGCTAAACCCCCACTGCAAATCCATCCCTCATTATCTCTTTTAATACCATGTTTTTCACAGCAGCAAATTCACCAACGATTTTAAGCACCATTTAGCCAGAATAAACACACTAAACCAAATATTGATTTCGGTGAGAGAAGTCAGAAATCAAAAACAAAACTGAACCGAAAAACATTCTTGCGCATGCCACAGATGGAAATAATTCCAATAACTTACATGCAAAAAGAACTAAAATTTGAAACTTTTTCTAAAGAAACAACCTTTTCAAGGCTTCGAATTGACTTGTGGAGGGCTGATCTAATTGCAACTTGACCACGAGCTGCATTGGCTCGAAAAGCCAAATGGGTAGAGAGAAAATGGTTCCTTTGGATTAAGGTAGAGAAGGAGAGATTGAAATAGAGTTTGTGAGAGGTGATAAATGAGGACGATAGCGTAAAGGCCATGACTTTGAAGTCGAGAAAGATAGACGGAGAAAGAGAGGTTTTTGGCGCGCCTCATCTATCTTCACAGTCCTACGTGGATGCTTTTCAGTGGTTTCTGTCCAGTTGTTGTTCGAAACTTCAATTTTCTTATTTCCAATTTTCCGGAAAATCGAGTGGACGAAATAGTCCCTAAATCTGAAGGATATTATCAAACCACCACGTTGTTTCTTTTTTGATATTTTTTTGCATACAAAGAATAAATAGCCTAGCTGCTCAGCTGCACACTGCGCCTCTGAACCAAGGCGTCAATGATATTGAAACAGTTGGGCAAAAAATTCAGACGGAGCCGCCGGAAAGAACATGGTCCCAAGCTGTTGGAGGCTGGTAGATTTAGCTAATACATTAAATGTTAGGACGGGTTATCGTTGCATATTGAAGAGCATTGACGACGCTCCGGTATAGACCAGCTTCAGTTATTGCTTCCCTTGAAATTGTGAGTTGAGAACTCCTTTCTGCTGGAGAAGAGATAGGCTTAGCATTATCCATCTTTGTCCGCTGGAGCAAATTCGGGAGATACTTAGATTGAGATAGGCAAAGACCACTAGAAAAATGTTGAACCTTAACATTAAGAAAATAGTTAAGCTCTCTGAAATCCTTTAATTCTCTTTGCCAGAGACATGTCACAATTTCACTACCCAATCACGCTCCACTAATAACGTGATAGCGTGAATCAAATAACAAGGCATTCTGTTCCTCCCTAGCGAGTCTGATAATATGATGATGACAACCACGTTGTTCTTTTTGATACTCTTGTTCAGCCTACAATAATTTTTAGCTAGTGACTTCTTAAAATCATAACACTTGTTTATGCTTTCGTATAACGACGACATACGGCACGATTTCATCCTTTTGCCATTTAGAGTCATATGAAAGTGTTTTTCTTCTTCGTACTATTGTTTTGCTTCCTTTCCTGTTTCTCTTATATCATTACTTCTTCCATCGATAACCTTGTTCACAAGGTTGATATCTTAAAATCATTGCTGAATATCACAAAGATATGTTTAGGAAGTATTGTCAGCTATAGATGATAACAATCACACAAAAAATTGTGCAGCTAGCTGGTTTGTTATGTCGATTAACTAGACGATGATTCGAAAAAAAAGCAGGGTAAATTGATGCTGTCATGATAGGAATCACCGAAAGGTAGTCCGAAACCCTTTTCTTGAATTGAAAATTATGGACAGTAGGATGCATATTTGTCTTGTGATAAATTCAAACGATATCTGACTTATCCCACTTGCTCCAGAGCTCTAAATGGATTAAAGAAAAAATAAGGAGAGCTTTTAAGATCCATATTGCACCCTATGTTGACTGATAGGACAATTTTTGATATAAACCTAATTTCCTATAACAAGTTTGAGAATAAATAAGTAATTGTATTTTATTTTATTAATATATGCTTTACAAACTACCATTGGAGTTGCACCTCTCTTAAAATTAACCATTTGCTTTTTGCTGATAATTTTATGTTATTTTGTCATACTGATCAACACTCTGTGTCCTCCTTGTTTGATAGCTTGAGATCCTTCTTTCTCGTGTCCGGCTTAGAAATGAATCCTACTAAAAGTCACTTCTTCCTCTCCCCAGAGTCGGATTAACTCCTTCTATAGAAAACCTGTCAGGTCTTAAGAGAGGTCACCTCCCTATTAAATATTTGGGAGTTCCACTTATCACTGAGAGACTCTCCAGAAGAGATTGTAAGCCTCTTTTGGAGAAACTTGAAGCTAGAATTAATAAGTGGACCAATAAATCCCTATCCTATGCTGGTAGGCTTCAAC
>JAOTAZ010000220.1:40456544-40475719 GCA_025629785.1 Erythroxylum oxycarpum | reverse complement strand
ATTAAACATTGACTTCACCGAGCAGTGGAGGAATTATCTAAACAGGACCGTCATAACTAGACTACTAGTAGACAAATTGAAAATTTGAAAGAATGCGATTTCGAAAATTTATAGTTCAGCCGGAGCAATTATTGTTGAAGACATTTTTATCATTGAAATGAGTGACATTTTCCCTTAATTTATGAAATAATTATTGGGTTTTATACATATATTTCCTGCTAAATTGTTTAATTTACCTAAATTTGCATTTATAATTGTTCATTTTTAATTTGTAGGAAATGCACCTGGTTTTAATTGTAAAACACCACAATAGTCCAAGGAAAACGTGGCTAGAAATAGCTGTTCAAAACGGCAAGTAAAAAGGAGCAAAACACAAAAGGGAAAAAGAAGAAGCACACATCATAAACGCCAACCCAAAACGCAAGCCACCAAGGAATTAATTTAGGGAGGATTTTAACCAGGAGCTAGCTTGAGGATGATCGTAAAAATGACAACATCAGGTTACATGTGGAGGCGTCAATATCTGCTACAAGAGGAGAGCTCCACAAGATCCACTACGTGACACTTCAAAAAAAAGAAAACGAAAAAAAATATAGAGAGGCTAGTCGTAGCTATGTAAAGGCAAGAGTGCAATCTACCAGCAAGAGGACACACGACGCATGCAATTGGAGGAGAAAAATAAAGACACGCTAGCTCCACGAAAACAAAACACGCAACCAAGAAAGAAAACAACAACGTAGACCAAAAGGATTTTAAATAGAGGACCACCATGCATGACCGTAAAGCACCACTAAGCGAAATCAGCGCACTAGCTGGAGGAGTTTGAGACCCACCAACAATGTTACAAACAAAAGCAAAGAGACTCTCCATAATTTTGAAATTTTCGGGCACTCACGTTACACCAAAGGAGGATTACTCACTTCACACCAAAAGAGGAAGTGACTCACTTTTTCTTCACTATTTTTGTGGATATAGGAGGTGGTTGGATGGTGGAGGATTAAACATCGACTTCACCGAGCAGTGTTGGAATTATCTAAACAGGACTGTCATAACTAGACTACTAGTAGATAAATTGAAAATTTAAAAGGATGCGGTTTCGAAAAATTATAATTCAGCCGGAGCAATTATTGTTGAAGGCATTTTTATCATTGAAATGAGTGGCATTTTCCCTTAATTTATGGATTAATTATTGGGTTTTATACATATATTTCCTGCTAAATTGTTTAGTGTATCTGAATTTGCATTTATAATTGTTCATGTTTAATTTGTAGGAAATGCACCTGGTTTTATTTATAAAAGACCACAATAGTGCAAGGAAAACGTGGGTAGAAATAGCAGTCCAAAATGGCAAGTAAAAAGGAGCAAAACGTAAAAGGGAAAAAGAAGAAGCACACATCATAAACACCAGCTCAAAACGCAAGACACCAAGGAATTAATTTGGGGAGGATTTTAACCAGGAGCTAGCTTGAGGATGATCGTAAAAACGACAACATCAGGTTATATGTGGAGGCTTCAGTATCTACTTCAAGAGGAGAGCTCCAAAAGACCCACTACGTGACACATCAAAAAAAAAAGAAAACAACAAAAATATAGTGAGGCTAGTCGCAGCTACGTAGAGGCTAGAGTGGAAGCTACCAACAAGAGGACACACGACGCATGCAATTGGAGGAGGAAAATAAGCACACGCTAGCTCTAAGAAAACAAATCACTCAACTAAGAAAGAAATCAACGACGCAGACCAAGAGGATTTTAATGAGGGGACCACCACGCATGACCACAAAACAGCACCAAACGAAATCAACGCACCAGCTGGAGGAGCTTGAGACCCAACAACAACGTTACGAACAAAAGCAAAGAGGCTCTCCATAATTTTGAAATTTTCGGGCAGTCACGTTACACCAAAGGAGGATTACTCATGTCTCACCAAAGGAGGTTGTGACTCACTTTTTCTTCACTATTTTTGTGGATATAGGAGGTGTTTGGTTGGTGGAGGATTAAACATTGACTTCACTGAGCAGTAAAGGAATTATCTAAACAAGACCGTTATAACTAGACTACTAGTAGACAAATTGAAAATTTGAAAGGATGCGGTTTCGAAAAATTATAGTTCAACCGGAGCAATTATAAGTTTTCTAAAAAATTACGAAAACAAAAAAAATCAATTACGAAATAATAAATCAACACCAAAAATTTATTAACGCAATTTGTAACATCTTGCTTACATTTGTAAGGCCTTCACTCAGTTTAATCACTTTTATCAAAGAATAACTGTTAGAGTATATTGTATATATTCCTTATTTAGTTTTGGCATTTTAAATTGGACATATAAGATTGCATTTATGATAGAATATATTTTATATGCATCCTATTAATTTTGGTGGAATCTTGAAGTATATCCTATAGGTATCCATATCTCCTTGTTTGGGAAAAAGTCTATTCTTTTACGTAAGTCATATGAGAAAACCTAGTGAGGTGTTGCGGCAAACATATTCAGCAGTGAGTGTATTGGTTTTGATGTGGGGCTGCACAACTTTCCTTTGCTATTGAATTTTTGTCCTTGAAAAATTCTGTGTGTACTGGGCACTTGATATTTTTTTTGAATGAGCTGAATATTTGGGTCTTTGAAAAAGTAGTCTGCGTGATTTGTATGGAAGAGGTGAAGATCACATGGGTCTTTAATACGGGTTGACTGGGTATGCATATGGTGATTTTGATGCTGCGTATGGTGATGATTGGTGCACCTTGACTCATGCATATGTTAAGATTATAGCTAAAGTGTGTTGTTGATCATCGATTGGAAAATGGAGAAACAAGGATATGTGCAGTTGGTGTCTTCCATGTGTTTATGACCGTGTTATTAATATAGGAGCCTGCGTTAATTAATTGGCCAGTGGGTGAGTCAGTTTATAGGGGAGATGTTTTTGTAGTTCCTTGAAGAAAAATACTGCTGCCACCTATGACAGAGAACATAGGAACATCGTGATTGATTTTGTGAAGAAATTCCTCTACTGAGTTATTTTGAGAAGACAAATTCATAGGGAAGTTTTATTTTGTCTCAAGTATTTTTGTTATTTAATTTTCAGTTGATTAAATACTTGAGCTATTTTTATTTATTATTGTTTTGAGTGGAAGTAGTTAGACAAATCCTCTGACGAGATTAGTACGAGGTGGTCGTACTATTGGGTATGGAATTCTTTCACGAGAAGTGAGGTTGAGGGATAGTGTCAAGGATTGAGTGGTGTCGGCTCAGTAAAGCCTTGGGTAAATCTATTGTACTTTTGTGAAAGTTATTAAGCTAGGTGAGGGTCCTGCAGACGTAAGTAAGGTGTGTCAAACAGCGTTACCAAATTTCTAATGTTTTTATTATTTCAGTTTTGCTTGTTTTTATATTTTATTGGTGCTAAGGAAATTTGCGGAAAGTTTGCGAAACAATTAACCCCCTTCGATTTTTCAGAAACTATAGGGAAGTCCTTTTATCTTAAGTGTATTATTGTTTTGTTCTTAGTTGATTGATAACTTGAGTTATTTATTTCATATATTTATTATTAAATACTGTAAGAAAATTCTTTGTTGAGGTTATCATGAGTTTGTCATATTATTGGGTGTGAAATTCGTTTACGGGAAGTAAGGTTGAGAGATAATGTTAAGGGTTAAGTGGTGTCGACTTAGTAAAGTCTTGAATAAATCTATTATATTTTGGTGAAAGTTATTAAACTGGGTAAAGACCATACAAATGTAAGCAAGATGCATCAAAAAACGTTACTCAATTTTTGGTTCTTTTTATTATTTAGTTTTTAATTCCTTTTATTTTCGTTTGTACTAAAAACATCCGCAGTATCTCCAATTCAAAGACAAATTTATTAGTTTCCATAAATAGAAAAATCTTTTCCATAGCATACGAATTCAAGTTAATAAACTCGTGCTTTTCACAATTGAACAAACAAACCATAAACAATTTTTTTTGGAAGAAAATAAAGGGTTATCATCGGGTGTTAAATATAGACAAAGAATTGATTGAAGTCGACGTTTTCCTGAAATTTATTCAGCGGATTATCTCTCATCACAATTCTCTAATTCCACACGTCGGTTATGTATTGGGCTACATCTTCAACCCCCACCAAACTGGTATGATCTTTCTACACTCAATCACACCACCATAGGAATGTCATTAGAGTAAAAAAAGAAAATAGAAAAAGTGAAGGAGGGCGAAAATAAAAGACGAGAAAAGCAGACGCACCTTCGGCTGGTGTGGTCTGGCGTCTTGTGTGTTGTGATCTCTCTTTTTCTCTCTTCCCCGTTTTTATTTTGTTTCTCTAACAATCCAGAGAGGCAAAAGAGAGACTCAAGAGAGAGAAAGTTTGTGTAAGGACCACATTGACCTCGATTCTATATACTTTTCCTTCCTTCGTCTCAATCCCTCTCTCGATTGATCAGCCGTTTTTTTACTGTTTTTACGGTCCGCCATGAACGAGAAGGCCAACGTCTCTAAAGAGCTCAATGCCAGGCACAGAAAGGTTCTTCTTTTTCTTCGTTCTTCTGTATAATTTCCCCATTTTGCCCCTCACCTTTTCGATTCTACGATTCGGTTCAATTTTGTTCCGTTCTGATCTTGCGATGAAGTTTTGCTGGAACTCGATACACCTAAGCCGCTTCTGTTTGTTTTCACGCGTGATTTGATCTGCTGCTTTTTGCAACGGAGAATCTGTATTTTTGGGTAGATTTTCTGGCTTAATGATGCTTATGGTTTTGTTATTCTGAGATTCGATCCCGTTGTCTTATTAATTGAAGACAGATCTATAAAATTATTTGCTGAAACAAATCGACTTTTTATATTAATGATGGCTGAAGAGACGGGGGAACCCAGAAAATGACAATCTATTGATTCAAGATTGCGTATTTTAGAATTTCTTGTGGAGTGAACGCTTTCGGGAATACTTCAATAAGGCGTAATCAAAGGTTTAGGTTTCTTTTACCTTTCTGGATGAGTTGGATTCATGGTCAGTCACGTTTGGTTTGGTTTGGTTTAGGTTGTGAATCCTAGAAATCAGCGTTTGTTTTTCATTTACTGATTTACGAAAACTTGATTCATCCTTAGTGTTAATATGGATCTTGGACAATGATCTTTTACTAATTAATTAAGAAAGTTTTTCATTAGGTTATGATCTGTCAAATACCTGGTTAGTCTATCATCTCTTCTATGATTTATTACATAATTGGAAGTAATTTTCTTGGAATTTGTTTACTTAGGTCTTCATTAGAACTTATAAAGCTGGAGTTAGTGCAACCTTGGATCTAATTGGCATTGTGAATGTGGCACTGTAGGTTTTTGATGATACATCATTTGGATCTACCATATACTTTATGTCATAACTGTGTATTAAAAAATTACTGGATACATGGTGTTGATTTTCTCTTTAATTGTAACTTTATATTTGCTTTTTGGTTTATCTGTTAACTTTGTACATATGTAGATCTTGGAAGGACTTCTCAAATTGCCTGAGAATAGGGAATGCGCTGACTGCAAAACCAAGTATGTATATTGATTGACATCAGAGACTTATTGCCACAAAAGAAATGGCTATTGACGTAGGAAAATTTTATATTAGTAACATATCTTCTTAGGTCGCTTGATAGCAGGATGCATGTCATTCTCTGAAGTTTTAGGTAGTGATTTTTATAAGTTGCTAATTTCCTTATCTTATTTTATTTGTGATGCAGAGGTCCAAGGTGGGCGAGTGTAAACTTGGGGATTTTTATATGCATGCAATGTTCAGGGATTCATAGAAGTCTTGGGGTACACATATCTAAGGTGAGTTCTTTTATAGAGCTGCTGCATTCTGAATATGACACAATTACTTGAAGTAGAATGATTGGGCACGTGGGCTTCCTTAGAATCTCATTCTATAACAAAGTTAATAAGGTTTCTTGTAAAACTTTTAGTCAGTGTTAGTGATACGTTAAGATTGTTTTTCTTGAAGCACATAAAGGGTAAGCAGGTTGGTAATCTTTCCACTATGACTTGGTTGTGTACTCTATCAGTTAGGTGGAAAGTTAATTCTATGTTTTGTTGACACTTCCAACTTTTATTTTTATCTTATGATGATAAAACTCGCATTATAATTTTACTTCTGGCACATTACAGTCTATGTAAGCTGCCATTGAATTTATCCAGGGTTACCATCTCTTGATTGTAGTGATTCCGTAGATGTACATTTGTTATTTGTAAGTATGAAAAATTGTTATAATTAGTTACTTAAGTTTAGTTGTGTAATCTCGTAATCGAGATTTTGTGTTTCTAGTGTTGGTAATGCTCCAATCAGGACACCTAAAATTTCTTGGATTTAAGGCTAGATGCTAGTGTTGCATTTTCTTTTTCGTGTACGGGATATTGTTTCTGGTGGTGGTAGCAAATAGGTCATTTCACTTCTCTCAGGAAATTTGCATCCATAAAAATTTGGTACCTATTGCTGGTGAACAAATTGGCCCATCTATTTCTTAATATATTCATGGTTTATACAGAAGGTTTTTAGCACTGACAATAAAATAAAATTTGGCGTCTATTAAATTTCAGAGGTCATCATTGAGTCTTCATTTTTTTTTCCTACAGGTTCGATCTGCAACTCTTGACACATGGCTTCCAGAGCAGGTTGCTTTTATTCATTGTAAGTTTGTTCATTTGGCCATGCTTGCAGTCAGACTACGTCATGCTGACAATATTATCATTCTAGTAATAACCTGCTTCTTTTTAATTTATTCAGCAATGGGAAATGAGAAGGCTAATAGTTATTGGGAAGCAGAATTACCCCCGAATTATGATAGAGTTGGGATTGAGAATTTTATTCGTGCAAAGTATGTATCTAGAGATAGAACCTACATGGTCTGATTTGAATTTATTATATATACCTACATTTTTTTTCATATAATTTACACTTTGATTATTGCATTTCAATTAAAGGTATGAAGAAAAAAGATGGGTATCCAAAGATAGAAAACCAATCTCTCCTCCTAGGGGCCAGGAAGAAAGATCCCCTATTCATCGGCAGGTATCTAGTGAAAGAAGTGGCCATGCACTTGGTAGCAGTTCTGAGAATCTATTTGAGAAAAGGAAAGATTCTAATAGACCAAGTTCAAAAGAGAGCTTTCCTGCTTCAAGATTGAGCCTTCCTGTTCCACCTAGGGGACCCGAACAGGTTATATAATTTTATTCCCTTCTCCACTTTTTACTCCTTTCGGCAGTATCTTTGCATTTCATATGTCCAATGCTGGAAAGTTGGAACAATTTGACATTTTATTCGTAGTTTCTGTTATGAACTATGGAGTTATAATTGATAAAAAGGAGAAAATTTTGTGGACTGAAGAAATAACCAGAATCTAGATTGTTATATATGTTTTGTATATATGAAGAAAGTAAATTCATTTTTAGTTTAGCCTTGTAAGTAAATTTTATTATATTAGCAGAAATATCCTGGAGTATATTGGATTTGCTCCACACTGTTCTACATCTCAACTTGAAATTTCTTACAAGGGACGAACTGATCGTAAAACATTATCATGTCTGGGGAGCTGTATTTCGTTTGTGTAATTGGTGAATCCTCTGTTTTCAAGAACCATTATGAAATAGCTGCCAAATGCTCTTAAACAAGATGTGTCATGAGAAAAATAGGTTTTCATAAAAGCTCTCTATTTACGGAATAACTTTTTAGAATAACTAACTAAAGCCAACAGGCTAATATCTCATCTAGGCAGCTTTATTGACGTGGAGTATCTCAGCTTATTTTCATTGTTGACATATTTTACTATGCTTTTTCTTTCTACATTCTTGTTGTAACTTGTTCTCTTCAGAATAGCTGAATGTTCAATGCATGTGCATCAGCAGGTTGCCTCTTTTACTAAGCCTCAACCAGTTGAGAAAGCCGAACAACTTGTGGAGCCAACTGAAGCAACAAAAAAGACAGTAGATACTGCTCCAGTTGTTTCTCCGCCCAAAATTGATTTTGCCACTGACCTATTCAACATGCTGTCCATGGATGAACCAAGCGAAAATGATTCGGTGCCAGCTTCCAATGATGATAGTAGTTGGGCAGGATTTCAATGTATGTGCCCCCTCACTTGGTTGCCCAATATTTACCTGCTCTGGGATCTGATGCTACTTTTCTTTTTCTAGCTATTTCTTCCTTCTGTAGATACGTTTATGTTGGCAAATATTTTTGATTAATATCTCTTACCACTGTATATAAGTTGTAAATCCCTTATTCTTATATGCTGTTGATTACACTCTTAATGGTATTGCAGCTGCAGGCGCTGAAGATACTTCTACAACTGATAAAACTGGTTCCACTAAATCTGTCGAGCTTAATACGCAGTCCACTTCAGGAATTGAAGATTTATTTAAAGATACACCACCTTTAGCAACGTCTTTTGTCCCAAACAAATCACAGAAAGATGTGAAAAATGATATTATGAGTCTTTTTGACAAGGTATATAATTCGACATAATTTATATAATTGTTAAAAGGTATTATTGAATAACTTGGTTAGATTTACTGTTAATCAATGGATTATTGAAATGTTAAACATATAATGAATTGAGGATAAATTTGTTACTTCATGCTAAAAACCATATTTTTTCTGTTCTGTTTTGATATTGATATTTTGTGAAAGTTTGCATCATCTGATCTTTTGTCTGGATTTTGTGTAGTCCAATATTGTCTCCCCATTTGCGATGCATCAACAGCAACTCACGATGCTTGCACAGCAGCAGTACCTTCTTATGGCTGCTGCGGCCAAATCTGCTGGCAGGGACCCAACACTTTCTGGCAACATTGAACAGCCTGTATCAAATGGTAGTAACTTACCCTCTCAAAATTGGCCAAGTAATGGGTATCAAATCCCGGGGTTGATGATGCCTATTGCTGGACAGATTGATCTTCAGAAACTTATGCAGGTATACTGTATAATATGGTAGTATATATATTTAGATGCATAGAATTTCTTGCTTCAATAATTTTCTGATTTTACCAATACTTCTCCTGTTACTAGAGTGGAAACACAATACCAACACAAGCAGTAGGAAATTCTGCATCATACTCGACAACCAGGTGTGATCTGTGATTCTTTTGTGTCTCTATTTCACATGATATTGACAAATTCATAATTTTGAAATGATTTCAAACTTAATTTGAAGCCATAGTCAAAGTTTATTATTTTTTAAAAAGGGAAGTTACAGATTATATTTTTTTAGCTATTTTAATTCTTTAAAATTTCGATAATTCTCTTTTTTTCTTTTGGCTTCTCTCCCTTTTGTGTAGTTCTGCCTTGAAAAATTTTGAACTTATTTTTTCGTTTTGTCACTGATCAGACAGTATTTTCTTGTGCTGATATCACTGGAGTCATGTTTTTCAGTCTTTCAACAAAAGCATTACTTTTCTCCCTACTTGTGGGTTTGCCTTTAATACCTGTCATTTACTAAATCTTCCTGGTATACTCTAGCTTTTGGACCTTTGTGGATTTAGGATAGATGACCACTTATTCCTCCCGCTGATGATGAATCCAAATCAGTGACGTTAATAAATGTCTTCCAATTACGATAATCTGAAGAAATTACCTGTTCAAAGTGATGCCAACTATTTTAATAACTACAATTAATCTATGCGATTTTCAAATTTTCTCCCTATTGAATTCAGTGTCAGAGTTCTTGTTTAAGAGACTGGGTGCACTTTTGTTATTATAGCGATGCAGTATTTGAATTCCATCTTGTTTCCTCGACTTTTGGGGAGTTTGGCTCTGTCAGTCTAATTTTGGGTCATGCAAAATTTCCAATTTGTTTCAATTAATATGCTTAAGATATTTATTTGACTTTTTTCCCTCTTGCTTGATTTTGGTCCTTTTTGTAGAGACGAGAATTGGTTTTGATCATTTGTGTAGATATGAGAATTGGGTTCGTTCCTACGACTCCTTTGGAAATCATCTCGATTGCAAACTTATATGCAGTAATAGAGTTATAGAAGACATAGATGTTTCCTCTTGACCATGTTCTGAAAACGTGCCTTGTCCTTTTCCCTTTGTTGCAAATTTTTATGAGTTTCATTCCAGCACAAATTACTGGACATATGTTTGTGTTCCACAGAATTTCGTGTCCATAATCATTGAGTTACTTGCTCGCAGCTTTTGTTCAGTGGGGCAGGTTCCCACTGTTAACGGCCTCACAACCATCGAGGCAAGTAAGCCTCAATCAACATCCAAATCGCAATCAGCATCCCCAGCTTCAGGCGGGACTTCCTCACAGAACGGGAAGGATTATGATTTCTCGTCTTTAACACAAAGCCTGTTTGCGAAGCATTAAGTGTGTTTATAGCGGTGATATTGGCTTCCTCGTACTGAACCAGCATAGTTGTGTTACAGGGAAAACAGCACTGGAATCTTTTCTTTTCTACAATCTACGATTGTAAACTAATTTGTAGAGCATTTGTTCTCATATTTGGTTAATGATCAATTGTATTAGTAGACCTGTTCAGGGAATAAATATGGGCTTAGTCGATTGTGCCATTTTACTCCTATGTTTCTGTATGGTTAACTGAAGTTTTGTCAGGATCCCCAGATGGCACTTGTCAATCAGAGGATTTTATTATAAACAAGCTGGTCTCATTATATCTCGGAATGAGTCAATTACACCCGTTCTACCGAGTTTCCTTATTTAAACATAAAATTACTCGTATTTAGTAAGCGAACTTCTCGTCTATTGTAACTTTTTTGGGAAATAAGGCTTGGGAATTCTTCTTTTTATATTGCCCGATGTTGGATAAATATCCTGTGGACATCGTGTAGTTCAAGATATGTGTTCTTGAATTATTGGTCAAGTATATGTGGACATGTACTGACCTAAACGCTGGTGACACAGAGATATGGTAGATTTCTTTGTGCTGGTGTGACGGGAAGTGCGATGAATTTGGATATCGTGAGGTAGCCACACATAAAGAACACCATGAAGTACGACAGAGCCTATACGTGTGACAGGAATGATGTGATCATTACCAACTCCAGAAGCTGACTTGCATTTAGGATCCAACTCATAATTTCAGACGGTGTTGGCCATTCGTACCTTACTTTTTGATTTTTATCTTATAGTATCTTAGAAATTATTTTTAAAATTGATTTATCTCAACTATTATAGTTATATAAATGTCTGATCTCTGACATTATTTGCAAAATTTCATAGAGGTTAAGTCTATTTATATTAGTGTTTGGACATTTTGGTAATTTTATTGAAATTAAAATTTAATTTTAATTAAAAGTTGATTAAAATTATTTGTAATTCTAACTAAATATCAATTATGTCTAAATTAAATTCAATATCTTATGTTGATCCTCATTTATTAAATATCTCATATTTAATCATAAAGTTTTTCAAACTTTACAATCAAATCCAACTGGATTAAATTAACCTTGCTCTCTTCAATCCATTGTATATGTGAAACCCATTAGATTCTCAAATATGTTGGCAATGATTATAAATTCTAATTCTAATTATGCTTCCTTATGTAGCTTTGGCTGCCTTTGCTACCTATGGATTCGACCCTACACGAAGCACAAGCTCGAGCCTAGGTCAGCCCCATGTGTATACTTAGGCATATCCTTAGCACATCATTGTCACCTTTGCTTTGATCCGATCAAATCCAAAATATACCTTTCCCGTGGTGTTACCTTTGTTGAACATGAGTTTCCATATCGGGACCGATTCAAGAACTTATCAAATAATGCTGCACTTTGGAATGGGAATTGAAACCAGTGAATACCCGAGAGGATCAACAGCATTACCCAGACCAACCGCCTACATTACCACTGCCCATCACTGTGCCTAACCGTAATAACCCGAGCACACCTCAGCAGGCTCTCGACTCATGCCCAGCACCATCGGCTTCCTCGGCACACCAAGGTACGTTTCCGCTTCCCTCGTTGTCTCCTTCTCGAACCAATCCTGTTTCCCCCGACTTGTCCCAGCCCATATCAGCGACAAACAATCACCCCATTTCCCCACCCTTGCTTGAAACCGAGAGCCACCTCACTGTCGCACCACCACTTCCAGCCACCCCTGCTCCCTAACGTGTTGTTACACGATCCCAAAATAACATTTACAAACTGAAAGCCAAGTTTAATTGCCTAGCTTATGTCCCACCCACCACCACTCCTACCACTGTCAAACAAGCACTAAAACACCAAGTGTGGAGAGATGCTATGTATAATCAAAAGACAAACTATGAATTGAAAGATATTTTGTATACAATTGAAGAGGTGTATATATACACAAGTGTACAACAGAAAATCTGTAAATATCCTACAATAAAGGAGAATCTTTCAAGTTAAAATAAATTACAAAATCAGCACAAAATCAGGAACAAAATAACAGTAGATCAGAAGACCAAATCATCAAGATATCATAACAGCTGTTATGCTAATACTATGAAAGCTGAATTTGATGCACTAATGAGTAATCGAACATGGGACTTGGTTCCTCATGATCCAACAAAAAATATTGTGGCTTATAAGTGGCTTTTCAGGATCAAACGAAAATCAGATGGTTCAATCGATCGGTACAAGGCGAGGTTGGTTGCAAAGAGGTTCACACAAAGACCTAGGATCGATTACCACTCCACCTTCAGCCCTGTCGTAAAGCCAACCACTGTTCGCATTGTGCTCTCCATCGCTCTTGCTCGCAATTGGGTTCTTCGACAACTCGACGTCAACAATGCATTCTTGCAAGGTGACCTCCAAGAGGAGGTGTACATGTCTCAACCGCCTGACTTTGAATCTGAAACAACACCGAATCATGTCTGCCGGCTGAGGAAAGCAATTTATGGTTTGAAACAAGCCCCCTTAGCATGGTACACGGCCCTCACCAATCACCTACAACATGTTGGCTTCGTTAAGTCCAAATCTGATCCCTCATTGTTTATTTATCAATTCGGCGAGATTCAAGTACTCACTTTGGTATATGTTGATAATATTATCATCACGGGAAGTCAAGTTGCTGCTATGAATCGGGTAATTCAGTCGCTTGCGAATCGGTTTTCGATTAAGGATCTTGGTCCATTACACTACTTCTTGGGCATTGAGGTGTGTCGGTCGAATAAGGAACTTTTCTTGAATCAATCCAATTATATTGAAGAGCTTCTAGTCACTGAAAATATGCATGAGTGTAAAGCAGCTTCAACTCCAATGAGTACTACGAGCTTGTTATCCCTTCAAGATGGTGCTCCACCGTTTGATGCTACTCGATATCGAACGGTTCTTGGCAAACTGCAATACCTATCTTTTACAAGGCCGGACATCAGTTACTCTGTGAACAAGCTATCTCAGTTTATGCATCAACCTTCTGAACTTCATTGGAAAGCACTCAAGCATATCCTTCGGTACCTACGAGGGATATCATCTCTTGGCTTGCTGCTATAAAGCTCGAGAGATTTTAATCTTTTTATGTACTCGGATGCGGATTGGGCGGGGGACGTTGATGGTCGAAACTCCACCTCTGGTCACATTTTATTCCTTGGCAGCAATCCCATCAGTTGGTCTTCGAAAAAGCAATAGATTGTTGCTCGATCGTCCACCGAGGCAGAATTCAAAGCAGTGGCAAACTCAGCCTCGGAGCTAAGCTGGGTGCAAAACTTGCTCTAAGAGCTCATGATTTCCTCCTCGGCTTCTCCCACTATCTTTTGTAATAATGTTGGAGTCTTATATTTGAGCAAAAATCCAGCCATCAATACTCGTATGAAACATGTTGCGGTGGACTTTCACTATGTTAGGAACTTGGTGCAAAACAAGCAGCTTCAAGTTATACATGTTCATGCCAAAGATCAAGTAGCTGACACCCATTGGCCAAGACGGTGTTCTGAGAAAATCTACACAAACTTGGAGTTGCTTCCAACTGCAAGCTTGAGGGGGGCGTATAAGAACACTATATGTGCACGTGTTTGACCCTGTCAATTAGTTTTAAGAAAGATTTAAATTGATTGAATTAGTTAGGAGATAAATAGGATCATTTGAATTTCAAATCAGTTCCTTGTAAAGTGGAGTTTATCCTTGATGTAATCTGTATTTAACTCTTGTAATCTTATCAATTGAACATAGCTTTTCAAACCAAACTCTAGTTTCTTTCAACTATCAAGGACGTAATTGCAATTCGTTGTTTACAAATTAGAACTTTAGAATTATCAAATGTTGGTAAGGATACAGGCATCACTTTGTACGTGGTACTCCTCATTCCCTAGAAAATGTTGCGCGAAAGACCAAAGTATTACCTTGATCATGAGTCACTTCTAATTCATATTCTCCCTAAGAATTGCATTACGAATATATACATCAACCGATTAGAGACCAATAAATGGTGGTAAAGTGCACTATGGATGGGTATTTGGAAACAAATGAGCTAATCACAAGTGTCACCGCTAAATTGTCCAGGTGATATTGAAGGTGTATATCCCTCGTGACTTCTGTTATCAACATATATAATATAACCATCATGATGCAACTATCAAGGAAAAGCAAATGGAAAACTTGTCCACAATTCTCAAATTACCAAATCAAACGGAAAAGTCTCATCCTTGGAACTCTGAAACATGCAGAAAGGTAAGCCTCGTAAAGGGAAAAAACCGGTCACCATATTCTTGTTTACCTCCATTTTTGCTGCATTTATCAAATCTTCCTTGAAGCTTCCTTTCCTTGTCGTTGAATCATCTTCACATCATAATAGCAAACCAACTTTGACACAGATCTTTGTAGCCTCTACAATTGGGTTGATCATTGCAGCAACAGTGTATTACCGTATCCGAAAATTAAGACATCGGAAGATCATTCCACGATTAAGACCCTCACAAGCCGGTCGTGCTGAGAAGCTTGAAGGCTTTCCTCATTATGTAGGTAATGTATTTGTAAATAACTCAGTTTGGTAACCATTAGAGTTTTGATCTTATGGTAGGAAAGAAGGTAGGAATATCTTCTTCCCATATCTATCGGGGTTCGAATTTATATAGATACATGCATGAATGGTTAATTGACGTATAAATATGATATTCTGTTCTAATGATTCAATAATACATACACAAATAGTATCAAAATGATCGTATCATTTTAATCTATAATCTCTTCCTTAATCATGAGTGCAGCGAGGCAAATGGGATTTGTGGATAAGAGACAATGTCCACATCTTAGCAAGTTGGCAGCAGAATATATCCAAAAGTGTCAAGGGTGTGAAGAAGATATCTATTCCTACTTTGCTGATGAACCTGATGCAGATTCACTCTTCGTAAAGCTCTTAGAGGAGCTTGAAAGATGTATTCTTAGTTACTTCGCATTCCATTGGAGCCATGCAGATCTGTTGATTTCCCAGGTACATCAACCAATATATGCTTCTTTTTCTTCTTCTTTTTTTCCCCCCTTATCAGGAGATTCTTTTTAATCTTTCTCTTAGCAATGCTCCTTTATTGTGCACTTATTGCTCGTCTACCATTTAATCTCAGGTACTGAGCGCAGATTTGGAACCTAAAAGAAAACTCAAAAACATTGTCATGGCAGCAACTAGGTACGAACCATACTGTTACTGTTAGATATAAAATGTTGTTATGAATAATAGAAATTTCAGAACTATACGTGGTAGAACATCGACTACAATTGTTTTTGTTTTTAAGACATTTGCTATTGTGAAACACAGACAAAATGAGGCCGCCTTAACACTATCAATGAAATGATTGTAACCGTAAGCTACTATTGTTATAATCATCCACCCAGCAAGTGTAAAAGTTAATGTTTCTGATATAGGGAACAAAGATTTGAGAGGGTAACAAAAGACTTGAAGGTTGCTAGAGTGTTCAATACATTAGTGGAAGAAATGAAAGCAATGGGACACGGATCAACTGACGACTCGCAATGTACAGAGGTAATGGCTCCAGTGGCACATAGTGACAGAAGTCCAGTCCTCCTCTTCATGGGTGGTGGCATGGGAGCTGGGAAAAGCACTGTTCTTAAAGACATCATCAAAGAGTGAGTATAATCTACGAACTGTTAATTTCACTTTTAAACATTATTGCAGCACTCAAAATTCATTGATGGCTGACTTCAATCTATTTTTTTCACTCGGAAACATGAAGAACAAGCTTCATGAGATTATCTTTTACAACTTTTTTAGAAGATTTGCAATTAATTTCTAGAATTACTGGAAGTTTTTAAACATGTTTCAACCTAAATTATATTCTAATCAATAATTAATTTAGGTCCTTCAAACATTTATAATCATTTTTAAAACAAGAGAAATATACAATAATTACAGGGGCATTTCAAATTTCTACAATAGATTAAAGAATTTTATGCACCAACTATGTCTAAAAGATTCAATGTCATTTTAAGTTGTAAATAAAAGAATATTTTATTTTTGATGAAACAGGCCATTTTGGGCAGGAGCAGCAGCAAATGCAGTGATTATTGAAGCAGATGCTTTTAAAGAATCAGATGTTATCTACAGAGCTTTAAGCTCTAAAGGACATGTTGACATGATCCAAACAGCTGAACTTGTGAGATCATGATTCTTTCAAGCCTAACAAACGACCTTATGTTTATCCAACAATCACGCAGCATCAGATTTCTTGTGAAATATCATCAATAACATGTATCAAGCCATAACTCATGCAAAGTGAAGAATAATCAAATTATATATAAGTTTCTTATACAAGAGTCGAATGAATTTAGGAGACTCACAAGGTCAGTTAAAATAATATAAAATATTTTTTGTGTGCTTATTTCAATTGGACCGGTGTAATTCCTAAAGCAACTCATTTTGTTAGATGCTGCTAACACAATTAGTTTCAAACAGGTACATCAATCATCCACAGATGCAGCATCTTCTCTCTTGGTGACAGCACTGAATGAAGGACGAGACGTGATCATGGATGGTACACTATCATGGGTACCATTTGTTGTTCAAACAGTAACAATGGCAAGAAATGTTCATCGACGACGCTATAGAATGGGAGCTGGTTACAGGGTAGCTGATGATGGAACTGTGACTGAGAACTATTGGGAACAAATTGATGAAGAACAACCACTACAGGAAGGAAGCAAAAAAAGAAAGCCATACAGGATAGAGCTAGTTGGGGTTGTCTGTGATGCTTATTTAGCTGTTGTCAGAGGCATAAGGTAAGTAGGAGACTACAAAAATATTATATAAATGTCCTTACTTCAATTGTTTGTGACGAATCACTTTGACAGGATTAAAAAGATAATATATTAACTTGCAACTATGAGACATATTGCAGGAGAGCTATAATGTGTAGAAGAGCTGTTAGAGTGAGGTCACAGTTAAATTCTCACAAGAGATTTGCAAATGCATTTTCTACCTACTGTCAACTGGTTGATACTGCTAGGTTGTATTGCACAAATGCCTTGGACGGCCCACCTAAGGTACATGCCCAATTTAATTAAGCATTAAATCATGCATGTTGAGTAAAAGTAGCATGGTTATATGGTGCGAAATTGGCATAGGTTAGATTTTGAACTCAAATATCTGAAAATGTAAATCCTTAAACCTTTATGGCTATTAGAAGCTTGTATAAAAATTATAAAATATTGCTGTAGAAGAAATAAGATTCTACATAAATTACTTGATATTACCTAGCTTCATGCTAGTAAGAAAATGCTTACATTGTAGTTAGTAAATGGAACTTTTGTTATTTGGATACTAACACTACAAATAACCGTGAAGTTGATAGGGTGGAAAGAGAGAGACAGGACACTGCTGGTTGATCCAGACGAAATAGACTGTTTGAAAAGGGTAGGCAGGTTGAACGAGAAAGCAGAGTCCATTTTTGAACTTTACAAGTTCCCAAACCCAGCTTGTGGAGTTGGTTCAATTTGGAATGACATTGTATTATCACCATCAAGGCTTAACATTCAGAAGGAGTTGAAGTATTCTATTCAGAAGATTGAGAGATACAAATAATATGATCAAACTACAAGGCAGATGAAACTCTTAAGCAATCAACTATATTCGTGGACCAAAAGCTGTTGCTAGAAGTTGATGTGGGTTTAATGAGTTATGGACATAGTTCCTATCTTGCGAATGGTGTCATACTAAGCCATGAAATTTTGTTCATGTAAAAATATGTATTTGCTTCTTTTCTTTCTACTTAGGAACATGAAAAAAGCTAATTGACTGTCGAAGCTTACGTCTGAACCAAGGGAATGCAATGCGAGCAAAATTTTTGTTTAAGTTGAAGGGCACTCACTTTTGAGATGACTTAGACAGAAGTACTGAGATCAATAATGATATCAGTTCAGTTTCGATCAAGTCGCAACGACGTTTCCACGGTTTATTTCTCAATTAGGTCACTTGTGCCATCGTTTTATTGCCGTTATTTTTAATGAGACGGCTTCTTGATTGTTGAATTACTTTTACTTCTACAAAAACCATACTTTTTTCTTGACATTTACAAATATGCTTAGAAAATTAATTAATAATTAATTTGTTTTGAAAACTATAAAAGGTGTTAGAAGACAAGCCCGAATAGTTCTCATACGGATTTTTCTAGATAGAACAGTTGAGTATAGCTATTTTCTTTTACTTTTGTTACCTGTAAAACTCATTTATTATGGCTGTTTTTGTTAGCTTTCTTTGGGCTGTTTTATAAATATATATTGTTGTTTGATTTTCAGTAGTTGGCCTATTTCGTTTTCAACAAGTGGTATCAGATTCAGGTTCGTGATTACAAAAACCGGAGCATCCAAATGAAGGTATTACTCGAATCACAAGATTTGTAAGAGATTGTTGAAGAGGGCTACACTGAGCCTGAAGATGGACCACCGAAGCATCTTTTAACAAACGCGCAAAGGATATCACACAAGAAGGACAAAAAGGCCTTGTTTTCATCTTTCAAGGAGTTGATGAATCAACATTTAAAAATGATGCAGAACGGAAAGTTACGAATGGAACAAGAACGTTTAGACTCTGTTCAGAAATTTAATCAATATCGTTTGATTGGACGAAAAGGTAAACAAGAGCGACAAGCGATCTTGAAAGAAAGACAAAGCCAAATTCTGGAATGAAATAAGATAATCGTGTTCAGAAAACATCAATAAGGCCTATTTATAATGGCCAACAACCCTAATCCAAAACCTAACAAGATTAGGAAAATAAAA
>JAOTAZ010000220.1:40371541-40392089 GCA_025629785.1 Erythroxylum oxycarpum | reverse complement strand
AAACATCAAGTAACACAATCAAATTCTTTTAGATATAGATATATATTGAGTTAATAAAAAAAGTTGTGATATATATATTTTTATTTTACTTATCTTTACATATATTTAACATACTTTACCTATACAATTAACAAATATATTTATATTTATTTATATTTATTATCACCATCATCATCATCGCTTTATTATATTGTGATGTACTTTCTTCTTCTACCTGTCATTTGTATTCACATATAAATTTATCTATATGTTATCAGTGAGAGTTATGTACCATTGCCTATCAACACTTTGATAGCATTTATTACCCTTTCAGTCAATACAACATCATTGGCTTATCTGAGAGTTATTTCTATCAACTTTCTTTTCTGTTGACCACTATCCCATAATATAATTCCTTTCATAGTCGTGTTGAGAAAATTGATCGGATTAGAGTAGGATCACAACAAATAAATTTGAGATAATTGAACACACAGATTTTATATGGAAAACTCCCTAAATAAATTAGGGTAAAAACTACGAGCAAGAGTAAAAAAGTTTCACTATAAGAAATAGTAGCAATTACAACCTCTCTATAGTTTATACAAGAAATATTAAAAACACTCTCTATTGACCCTCACCAAGTGATGCAGAGAATTTGAATTTGAAGAACAGGATTTTATGGTAGCTGCAATTGTTGACCACTGCCCATCATTCCAACAATCTCCAAGTTGAAGATTTGATTGAGTATCAATCATATCTTCACATCACTTTTTCTATCTTGCCATTTTCATGTTGCTCACGTCTTTATTAGGTCACAAGAGGATTAACACCAAATAAACTTGTTAGTATTGATTATCTTTGTCATGAAATCTACTAAGTTATCTTTGGTATGAATTTTCTACATATCTACAATTCCTTCTTCGACTTTGTCACAAACGAAGTGATATTGTATTCATATGTATCTGGCCTTTGAATGAAATGTTGGAGTTCTTGCAAGATGCAAGGCATCATAAATGTCACAAAATAAAGAAAATATCTCTTATTTGTGTCCGAGTTCTTCCAAGAGCATTTTCTATCATATTGCTTCTTTAATAACTTGTGTAGCTGTTACGTATTTTTCTTTTGGTATTGGCGTAACAATAATTGATTGTAGTTTTGAAACCCAACTTACAATTCCACCAGCAAGTTTAAACATATAGCATGTAGTAAATTTGCTTTTGTCAAGATCACCTGCATAATTTGAATTAACGTATCCACTGACAATAAATTTTGATCCTCCATAACATAATGCAACATCTGAGGTTCCTTTAATGTATCTTAGGATTCTCTTTACAAAATTCCAATGCTCTCTACCAGGACTCGCCAAGTATCGACTAACCACTCCCACTGCATGCGTAATGTCTGGTCTTGTATAAATTATAGCAAACATTAAACTTCTCATTGCTAATGCATATGATACTTAAGACATCTCTATCTTCTCTTCTTCATTGCTAGGACTCATTTTAGAGGATAAGTTGAAATTAATAAGAAGTGGGGTAGAAATTGACTTACAATTTTGTATGTTGAAACGTCGTAATATTTTCTTCAAATAATTCTTTTGAGAAAGCCAAATTTTCATATTATTTCTGTCTCGATTAATTTGCTTCTCTAGAATCTTGTTTATTAGTCCCAAGTCCTTCATATTAAACTCCCTAGCCAATTTTGCCTTTAATTCCTTGAGACGATCTTTGCTAGAGCCTGTGACTAACATGCCATCTACATACAATAGTAAAATAATGAAATCACGTTCATCAAACCTCTTGAAATATGCAAAAAGATTTGCGTTGAGTCTGTTGTATCCAAGGCTCATAATGAAAGAGTCAATTCTTTTATACCAACACCTCGATGCATGTTTTAGACCATACAAAGATTTGTTCAACCTGCAAACCAAGTTCTCATTTCCTTTTTTTTTCAAAACCTTCTGGTTGAAGCATATAAGTTTTTTTTAAGATCTCTATGAAGAAAAGATGTTTTTACATCTAAATGTCCAAGATGTAAATCAAATGTAGCACACATTGCCAAAACTGCTCAGACTGTAGCGAGTTGAACCACACGAGAAAATATTTCGTTGAAGTCAATTCCTTTTTTTTAAGCATATTCTTTCACCACCAATCTTTCACAATATCTCTCCATTTAATATTCTTCATTTCTCTTAATCTTGAAAACCCATTTATTTTTAATAGACTTTCTTCCATGTGGTAGTGACATGAGCTCCCAAGCCTTGTTCTTATAAAGAGCTTCAATTTCCTCTTATATTGCTGCCTTCCTCAAAGATGCATCTGAGTTACTCGTTGCTTCTTAAGGAGTTGATAGCTCCCCTTTCTCTGTCAAAAGATAGTATGTAACATTACTTTCCATAATGTAATCAGAATGCCAATCTGGTCACTTTTTTGTGCGATTTGACTGACAAATTTTTGGAACTTCATCTTCAACTGGTTCTAGTGTGTCATGCTCTGGTGTTGCTTTAGAAGAATCTTCTTGTTCAACTTCTCTTCCCACCTGTACAATTGTAGTCTTCGAATTTTCTTTTGAAGTGTTATCATCTCCTTCTTCCCATTGCAGTTGATCTCCTACAAAGACAACATCCCTGCTGACTATGACCTTATAGATAGTGGGATCTTATAGGGGATACCTTTTTACTTCGTTAGCATATCCCATGAATATGCATTTCATGGATTTTAGATCCAACTTTGTAATTTCATGGGCATTGTACATCACGTACATTGGACTTTCAAATATGTGAAGGTTTGAATAGTCAACTAGTTTACTAGTCCACATCTCCATTGGTGTCTTCAACTTAATTGCAGTTGATGGAGACCAATTCACCACATAACAAGCGGTGTTGATTGTTTCTGCCCGAAATTTCTTCTCTAAGCCTGTAGTTTTTGACATCACTCTTGTTCTTTTTAAGAAAGTTATGTTCATCAGCATTGTCACTCCATTTTATTGAGGAGTGTATGGTATTATAAACTATCTTTTGATCCCTTCTTGTTTGCAGAATCTTTCAAAATCATCACTAGTATATTCTCCTCCATTATCTGTCTTCAAACACTTGATCTTCTTTCCATATTCAAGCTCAACTCTAGCTTTGTAGATTTTGAAGACTAGAAATACATCTAACTTCCTCTTGATCGGATACACTTAACATCGCCTGAAATAATCATCAATGAATAGTTTGTTCCTTATAGGGATGAAATTAATGGTTGCCATATATCAAAGTAAAACAATTCTAAAACAGCCTTACTTCTAGAATTTGATGTGTTGAATTTCAAACGATGATGCTTACTTGTAATACAATGCTCACAAAAAGGAAGTGATAATTTTGTAAGTCCAGGAAGCAGCTTCTATTCTGCAAGGATTTTCATTCCTTGTTTAGACATATGCCTACTTTTGATGCCACA
The DNA here is from genome assembly GCA_025629785.1 of Erythroxylum oxycarpum. NCBI lineage: Eukaryota > Viridiplantae > Streptophyta > Magnoliopsida > Malpighiales > Erythroxylaceae > Erythroxylum > Erythroxylum oxycarpum. The sequence continues at coordinate 40,388,670 of JAOTAZ010000220.1, read as the reverse complement.
TCATTGCTGATCTTTCCTTTTAACTACTTCAGACAACTGATGCTTCAGCTTCTTGCAAAGTCTCTCCTTTTACCATATATAAATTTGCAGCCCATTCTCACCATTAATCTTGCACCCAAGATCATCCAGATGTCCTACAGATAATAGGTTCTTCGTCAAACCCTCCACATGTTGCACGTCTTAAATAGTACGAATTGTACCATCGTATATCTTCAGCTTGATAGTTCCAGTATCAACAATATTTAAGGAATGATCACTGCATCTGTACATAGGTCCTCCAAAGATAGGTTCATAATGATGGAACCACTCTCTTTGAGAGGTCATGTGGAATATAGCTCCTGAGTCAAGAAGCCATACTTTATCAAATCTTTTCCTACCTTTGTTAGTTATTGCTGCTTCATAATGTAGAGCATCTCCATCATCGAAACAACTTGCCACTTTTCCTTGAGGATTGAAAATTTTCTTTAAATTCCAATAATCTGTCTTTAAGTGACCTTTCTTGTCACAATTATAGCATGTTAAATTCTTCTTACTTCTTGATTCTGATCTAATATGATTATAGCTTGCAGTATGGTCTCGTTCTATTGATTTCCCTCTCATCACCGACATATATTGTGAACATGCCTGCTTGTCTTCCTTGTTCTAGGGCCAATTTTCCTCTTCTAAGACAACAACTGCAACATCATCGAAGATTAGAACATCTGTAAGGATATTATTAGTTAAGTTGATGATGAGCTGATCATACAAATCAGGTAAATTTTGAAGTAGAAGATCAGCACGTTCGTTTGGCTCTATTTTACAACCCAACGAAGTGAGTTGAGAGAATAGAGAATTCAAGATATTGATGTGCTCTGTCACCGAAGTAGATTCTGCAATACAAAGAGTATAAAGTTTTCTCTTAAGAAAATTTTATTGTGCAACAATTTGGCCTCGTATAATTTTATGAGATGATCTCAAATCTACTTTGTCATCTTTTTCTCTTTTATGCTTGACAACACCTTATCTACTAGTGCATGATGAAGATTTGTAATAACATTCTCATCCATCTAGTTCCACTTAGTATTATTTGTATATTGAATCGGCTTTTCACTTATAGCTGCTAGACAATTATCTTTTCTCAAGATAGTCTTTATTTTCAACTTCCACGGTGATAAATTACTCCTATTGAATTTTTCTGTCTTAAAATTTACCACCAGTGCTTCTATCACAAACTTTTTTGATCAAAGAATCAGCTCCCACTATTTCACCTGAATAGTAACTGTACACGTGAATAGTGACCATACACATAAATAGTAACAATATACGTGAATAGTGCCTAATATCTTCAAATAGTGATCTAATTTATTTTCTGATGTTGAGGATCCATTATTTAGTGGCAATCATAAAGCATATGATAAGTATACCTGCACACCCAAATTGTGCTCTAATACCACTTGTTGAGAAAATTGACCATATTAGAACATGATTACAATAAATAAATTTAAGCTAATTGAACACACAAATTTTATGTGAAAAATCCTTTAAATGAATTATGGTAAAAACCATGAACAAGAGTAGAAAAGTTTCACTATAAGGGATAATAGTAGTTACAACCTCTCCATATTTTATACAAGAAACATGATAAACACTCTCTGTTGACCCCTCACTAAGTGATACAGAGATTTTGGATTTGAAGAATAAAATTTTATGAGAAGAGATGCTTTACAAATGAACTGGGGAGGCTTATTTATAGGCCTCCCCCCTTTTTGACCATGGTAGCCGCAATTGTTGACCATTGTCTTTCATTCCAGCAAGCCAAATAGATCACGCAAGAGACCTTTGAGATAAAAGTTCATAACTTGTAAACTTTTTATTAGCATCGTACCAACAAGCAACTTCCTTGATTAAAGCTTCTCTGACGCTTGTTAATTTGTTAGCATCTACTAAGAATTCATTATAACGCATGTTGAAGTAATATTTGTGCATTTTTGCACATTTATATGATTTATTACTTAGGAGTTTACTAGTAGATAAGAATTTGCTATTTGTCAATTATATAGTCCAAGTTATTATGATTTTTAAGAGTTATGGCTATGATTTTTTGGAGTTAGTGGAGTAATTGGTTTATATAGATCATGGTTGTTACGAGTCATATTTCAGTGGTATTTTTGTTTATAAAAGGGTTGCAAAGTTGTAAATAAAAGTATGTGTTTCTAGCCACCTATCTTCTTCTTCATATATATTCCTTCTTTGTTTATTGCTTTGTATCTATCAATAGTATCAAATCTTAAGATCCTAAGAGTGAAACAAATGAGGGAACCAAAAATTTGCTTCCTTCTTCACTTATCAAATGGTCATATAATTCAATTTTATGTAAGCATCTATCTAACACTTTGATGGTAACTATGACCATTGGAGCATGTTCGTGGAGAACTTTTTTGCAATTAAGGGAGTGTTTTGCAGTTGATGAATTTGGATTTCAAGAGCCACCAGTAGATGTGACTTTGACAAATTCCTAGAAAGTTGAATTTGAAGCTAGTAAGCTCAAGGACCTAAAAGCAAAAAACTTTCTTTTCGGGCTATTGTTCGTCCCATATTGGAAGCTATTCTTTGTAAAGATACTTCTTCGAATATTTGAGACTCTGTGAAAAAGAATATTAAGGCTTTGTCAAGATCAAAAGTACACAACTTCGAGCCTTAAAGAAGGATCACGAGACACTAATGATAAAGGTTAAAGTATATGTCACCATCTATTTTCCTAGAATAAAGGAGATCTATAACAAAAATGCAATTCCTTGGGGAAAAAATGAGTAATGTGCTATAAAAGGGAAGATTTTGCATTATATGAAAACAAAATTTAATTATGTTGTCTCCTCAATTGAAGAGTTAAAAGACACATATGCACTCTCTTTTAATGAATTGCAGACCTTTTTTATTATTTCATGAACAAAAATTGAACAAAAGTTCAACACTAAAGAAGAAAGCATTGAAGGCTTCTATCCATACTCATTCTAAGAGTTTTTGTGAAATATGTAGAGGTGCCGGTAGAGGAAAGGAAGATAAAGGAAATAGAGATGTCAACAAGAATTTTAGAGCCAATAATGACCAATTTCATGGAAAAGTCAAAGGACATGATCTTGACAAATCTAAGGTAGAGTGCTTTATATGTCATAAATTTGGTCACTATACTTATGAATGTTATACTAGGATGCCTAATAACAAGAAAAGAGAGAGAGTTTAAACGTGTTGAGAATAAGGAAATGGAAACTTTATTGATGGCCATTCAAAACAAAAAGAAAAAAGATTCATATATTTGGTATGTGGATACAAGTTGCAATCATGGACGTAGCTACATGGGGGCCACTGGAGCAGTGAGCCTCTCAAAATTTTAAAAAATTAAATATTATATATATATATATATACATATATAAGGATGAAGTTATTTGAGGGTTAGTAGTATATTGGGCCCCCCAAAATTTAAAAAATTAAATATTTGGACCCTCCCATTATAAATTTCTGGCTCCGTCATTAGTTGCAATAACCATAATAGTGGAAGTAAGTCGTCACTTTCTTATCTAAATGAAGATTTTCACCTTAGTATGAGTTTTGGTGATTTCCCTATTGCTAAAGTGACGAGAAAAAGGTGATAATAAGATAACAACCAATAATAATTTTGTGAAAACGATCTCTAATGTATTGGGTATTCCTAAATTGCAGAGTGACTACTTGAGTGCTAATCAGTTGCAAGAAAAAGGTTATGTTATCATTATTAAAAAGGTGCTTATGAAATTTATAATCCTAATAGATGTGCTATTTTAGTTGTTTAAATGAATTAAAATAGATTGTTTCCATTAAAGATTGAAAGTATTTAATCAAGTTTGATGGTTGAAATGAAAGATTCATCATGGTTGTGGCATTTTTTTTATAACCATTTGAATTTTGGTGAATTTAGGACTCTCAATAGAAGAACATGGTGATAGAGCTTCCTCAAATTTCAACTTATTCCCAATTTCATATATAATGTATTGTTAGCAAACAAGCTCATTCATGATTTCCCAAAGGAAAGTTATGGAGAGCAAAGGAAATGCTGAAGTTAGCGCATTTCGATATTTTTGGGCCAATAATACCGTCTTCCAATGGAGGTAAAATACACTTAATTACCTTCATTAATAATTTTTAAAGAAAAATTTAGGTCTATTTTTTATGAGAAAGTTTAGAAGCTTCCTCTGTATTTTAAAGTTTTAAGGCTTGTGTGGAAAATGAAGCAGGAAACATTGCTAAGATCCTTCAAATAGATCATGGCAACAAATATTGCTCATATCAATTTGAAAATTTTTATGCAAAGCATGGGATCTGAAAAGAGCTTACAACTGCGTATACATTATAACAAAATATTATTTTTAAAGAGCAAAAACTAAACTAATCTCAATGTGGTGAGAAGCTAGTGGCAACGAGAATAGTTTAGAAGATCTTTTGACTAAAAGTAGAAAATTGGAGCATTTATATTTTAAAAAAAGTCCAACTTTTGCTATTTAAAACATAATACTAAAAGAAGCTTGGAGTGGGAGAAGATCAAATATAGATCACTTTAGAAGCTTTGGATATATCAGGTATGCTTATGGGCGAAGAAACTTAATGATAAGGCTGACAATTGTATCTTTCTTAGTATAAGTAAAGCATCCAAAGAACATAAATTATTTAATCCACTAAAAGAGAAGATTGTGACCTATAAGAACATTATTTTGTATAAACAGAATACTTAGGATTGGAATAGGTAGCATCTTATTTAAGTCCTTTGTGACAATAATGTTGAATATGAGCAACTTAGAATACCTCGTATGCCTAAAAGTTAAAAAGAAAAGCAACTTTAGTAGCCACTAAAACTTTACTAACATCCTCTGTTTTTAATAAGGAAAAAGCTCAATTTCTTTATCTTTTTAGAAGAAGTCTTGCTTGGATGAAAGATTATGAGGTAACTAGATTATTAGAAAATCCAATAGCTCACTTTGCTTTGTTTTCATATTGTGAATCTAAACTTTTGAAAGAGTCATCAAAGAAGAAAAATGACAATAAGCGACGGATGAAGAGTCAATGTCATTGAAAGGAATGATACTTGAGAGATAAGTGATATACTAAATGAGAACAAAATCATTGGTGTAAAATGGGTCTTTAAAACAAATATGAAAAAAATGGTGAAGTTGACAAATGCAAAGAACACTTGCTGACTAAAGGACATGTGCAATAATATTAGGTTGACTATACACAAGTTTTCTCTTTGGTTGCAAGACATGACACAATTAGGTTGTTGGTTCTATTAGCAATATATAATTCTTGTCAAATTTTCTAGCTTGATGTTAAATTGACATTTCTACATAAGCACTTGGAGGAATTGGTATTTGTTAAAGAACCCCTTGGTTGTGTTAGAGTTAAAAGTGAGCATAAGGTTTATAGATTGAAGAAAGCTTTTTATGAGAAAAATAAGTCATAGGCTTGGTATATTTGCATTGAGACTTACTTTTTAAGGTTGGTTTCACAAAATGTCTTTATAAGTATACACTTTTGTTAAGAATGGAGAAAAAATGCTCATACTCTACTTATATGTTGATGGCCTTAAATTTACCAAAAAATGCATTGCCATATTTGAGTTAAGAAGTTTATAATGAGTTTGAAATCTCTTATTTTAGTATGATGCATTACTTTCTAGGCATATAAGTAGTGCAATTACAAGGTGGGATCTTTGTCTCCTAAAAGAATTATACAAGAGAAAATTTAGACAAGTTTTAGATGAAGGATTGTAATCTTATAAACACTCCAATTGAGTGTGACTTGAAGTTATACAACAATCATGAAGGGGAGAAGGTTGAAAGCACACTTTTTAAGCAAATTATGGGTACTTTTATGTATCTAACTACAATAAGACTAGCATAATGTATGTTGTAAGCTTGATCTGCAAGTATATAAAGAATCCTATATAAATTCATTTGTTAGCATCTAAAAGAATCCTTCATTACTTGCAATGAACTAAATAAAGGCTTTAGGTTATTTTACAAGAAAAGTCTAGTTTGATGGGTTTATTGACAATGATTATGCAAGAGATTAAGATGGTATAAGAAGCACTTCAAGTCATGTTTTTATACATGGGATAGGTTATATTTTGTGATCTTCCATAAAGTAACCAATAATCACTTTGTTAAGTACAACAACTAAAATTGTTGCAGCAACACGTTGTGCTTGTCAAGACATTTAGCTAAGGATAATTCTTAAGGAGCTATACCCATCTCTTTAAAATGCACTGCTTGCGCCGCCACTGCAACTTCCGACGCCGTGATTCGAAGTATTCACCCTCTCTTCTATCCATCATCACTGTTACTATTGGATATCAACCTCTCCATCGCCACCACTCTCTTCCTTCGTTGCAACCCCTTGATAGCCCCAAACGCTCTCCTCCTCCTACCATCCATCCGCTCCATACATGCTTTTAGCTTTCTAAAAAAACCCATCATTAAGTATGCCTCCTGGTTCAAGGAAACGTTTCAAGACTAAGTTTAGTCTAACTTAGAAAAGAATGCTCGAGTTTGCACAAAGAGTTGGTTATAAGATTCAGAAGTGAGATAAAAGATTCAGTCTAGGAATTCCACCTTAAATCAAGGCAGATAGGATAAATAAATAAATAAATAAATAAATTCAATTTATTATATTAATAATATTTAGGGTTAAATTATATGAATGAGTCTTAACATTTTTATATTAATTTGATTTAAATATTTCAATTTAAATACATGGGTCTTATATTGTTACTTCATATTTATGTGACTATATGAGACTTATATTAATTTTAAATGTTATAAATATATGCCATATAGTCGTTAACTTGGCATAAACTTAATGGCGTTATACTTCTGTCATTTTTTTGTGTTAATTTGAATTTGAATGTTACTTTAATGATACGATTTAATTTATACTCTATTGGTTAAATTTTTTTACTAGAGGTAAGCTTTAAAGGTTAAATATACCCTTTTTATCAGCACTAAAGCCCTGGTTGACAAGCTTAGGACAATTCTCTCTCTCGCTCTTTACAACTGACATTGTCATTCTATTTTAGTTTAGGGCAAACCGGCAAAGCTCGAAGAAGGAAAGAAGCATTCGTCGGATAGGATTGTAAGTGCTAGGTAGTGAGGAAGAGAGAAGTGGATGATGGAGCTGCTCCGGTCTAGTCTCTCTCGGGTTCGGATCCCCGAACCCTCGAATCGCATCTACAAGCAAGAATGCTGTGTCTCCTTCGACACTCCGGTATTTTACATTCTTTGGAATTTTCTACTTCTATTTTCTGTTTGGTTCCCAAGAAATTTCTTTCTTTTAGATTTTCTTCAACTAATACAACTATTTTTTGCTGTTTCTTTGATGGGTTTGAATAATTGTGGATTCTGTGTAATAAATTTTAGAGGTCTGAAGGCGGGTTGTTCATCGACATGACCAGCTTTCTTGCTTTTGGGAGGGATTATGTGGGCTGGAACTATGAAAAGACTGGAAACCCCGTGTATTTGCACATCAAACATACTAACAAGCCACTTCCTGAAGATCGCCCTTCCAAGAAACCCACTCTCTTGGCTATAGGTACGCGATTTCAAGTCAAGTTGCTGCCTTTTGAACTGATTTACGTAACCCGTATGATCTGTCAATATGACAATATGTAGGTGTTGATGGAGGGTTTGAAAATGATGAACCTCGTTATGATGAAACTCACAGTGTAGTCATTTTGCCTGACTATGTTAGTTTTCCATTTCCTTCAGTGGAGCTGCCTGAAAAGGTCCATATTGGTTGTGCTTTGCCGATGTTATGAATTTCCGTTATCTGAAATCAAGGCCTCAATGTATTAACCACTTTTCTGAATGCTACAGGTAAGGTTGGCCGTCGATGCTATTTTAATGGCTGAGGGTGCAGAGCGAAAAGAGACACTTGCTACTTGGACAGCTGATAAGAAGCAAGTTAGTGCATATGCTATGAATTTACAACAGATTGACAATGGTGTTATTGTTCCCCCTTCTGGTTGGAAATGTGCAAAGTGTGAGAAAAAAGAGAATCTGTGGCTGAATCTTACCGATGGCACTATCCTTTGTGGGCGGAGAAATTGGGATGGAACTGGTGGTAACAACCATGCTGTTGAATACTACAAAGAAACAGGCTATCCCCTCTCAGTCAAGCTTGGGACAATTACAGCTGATTTGGAAGCAGCAGGTAACACCATGTTGTGTGTGAGGAAGCCATAATTTTCTTACTATATATCATGCAAGTTATATTTTTGATATTGATGGACGTAATGAAACAATGCATTTCCTTGAGTAGATGTATTTTGGTTGGACATAGAAATATTAAGGGTACCAATCAGTATGAGATAACAATAGTCATTGAATGTGGCATGGTATGAAAAATGAAATTCAATAACGCTTCTCAAGTATGTATGACGTGTTCTTGTAGCAATTCCAAGTATAGGGGACTGTTTTTAATACTGAGAGACATATATTAAACTCATAAGTTGAGATAGGATGCACACGACTTAAAAAATGATTTCTCTAAGATGAAGGACATTGGCCAGAAAGTTTAACTCTCCAACTTAACATGCTTTATATTTATGTGGCAAATTAAACTTGTCATTTGGAATAGCAGAGAAACTTTAGTCGTTAGAGTTTATTTTCACTTGTTGAGTGATTATTACATAATCTTTCAGTTGAGATCTGTTGGATGCATTTTCCTGGAACTCATGAACATGACGCATTGTGGCAGCTCAGATGTTTTCTCTTATCCAGAGGATGATAGTGTTCTGGACCCATTATTAGCCCAGCATCTGGCATTTTTTGGCATTGACTTTTCTTCACTGCAAAAGGTAAGTTTTGACATGGTCTGCAATATCAGAGGGGACTATCTATTCATTTCAATTTTTGGTGCAGAAAATTTGAAATTTGATGCTTGTTGCTAAATGATTGAACATGTAGTTATTTATCTGGACTACACAAGGGAATTTAAATTGGATCATTTTTATTTGTTTGAAGTTCTGATCTGTACATCTTTTGTTAGGAGGCTCTTAAAAAGTTGGTGAGAAAGGATTCATGATGCATGTGTATATTTTCTGTTAATGACTTGGTGAAAGTTAACCAAGGAAGTAGTTTATGTTGACAGTGAAGAGAGGTTGAATACTGTAGTCATTGATTTGGTGTCCTAATGCGATTAATACTTGAAGAGATAGAAAGGGAAAGGGAAATCAATGATAATAAAATATAAAAGACATAGGTCCATTTCTGTTTGGAGAGTACAGAGGTACTCTTTTTTAACAGGGCAACATTTAGGACCTGCTAGCTAATATCACTGTATGGTCATAGCTGTTAAGTTTTTCTTTTTCACTTCCGATATTTTAGACAACAGTCCAGCTTTGATGTTTTTGATGTCTTTTATATCATATCTCCAGCTTGGTGAGTTTGTTGTGTTTGGTTTGCTGGATGTGTTCCACTAGGATAACTAGATAACATTATGACATCTTTTCTGATGTAATCTCGGTTACATTTCCCCTTGTACCTTGCTGGTCTATCATGATAAACAGATTTTGTTGAAAGCTAAGATTGTTCTGTTTGGTTTTAGACTGAAATGACTACTGCTGAAAGGGAACTTGACCAGAATACCAACTTTGATTGGAATCGAATTCAAGAAAGTGGGGAGGATGTTGAACCAATTTTTGGACCAGGATATACAGGCCTTGTGAATCTTGGAAACAGGTAATTTTGTGTAGGAAAGTGCTTCCAGAAACATGACAGTTTTGTTCTCTTCTTTCTAATATATTCTTCTTGCAGTTGCTACATGTCTGCGACTATTCAAGTTGTGTTCTCAACACATTACTTCTGTTCAAGGTCAATGCTTATATTCTTGTTTGGCTCTGTGTATAAATGAGTTTGTGAATGTTAACATCAACTTAGCTATGTTATGTTATTAACGCATGCATATTGGTCGTCTGATCCTTCTGTAAGCAGATACTATACGACTCAAAGCTTAAAAATGGCTTTTGAGATGGCTCCAGCTGATCCAACTGTGGATTTAAATATGCAATTGTAAGTAACTTACATATTATGATCCAAACTGTTTGCCTTATCTGTTCCTATTAATTTCTCTCTTGCTCTTTCTCTGTCATTACTGTTACTTTTTTTAGCATCTGAAGTTTGTTTGTATTTCCTTTGTCTTTTTCAAGTATCTTGGTTGGTCATATATCACACCAACTATTTTACTGAACTTAATGAATGAGAACATTATCATATTGCTGATATACTTTGGTCCTCTCTTTGATTATTTGTCTCTATATGACAGAACAAAACTGGCGCATGGATTATTGTCTGGAAAATACTCAGTTCCTGCACAGGAGGCATGGCCAATGAAACATTCTATCATCCTTTATGCTACTAGTTTCTTAGTATTTTTTTGGTTTTTCATTTTTATATGTCATCCAGAAAGATGATAAGGTGAATGATGCAATGTCAAGAAATTTGACCCCTAACTGTAACCTTTGTGTCCAGCTGGAGTGGCTGGTGACTAAGTATTGTAGTCTAGGAAATTTTTTTTAACAGCATCAGATTATCTGATACGCTTCGTTTAACAATATTTTTGACTTTTGTTTGCTTTTCGAAAACTTATGGATTTAGATATTAATTTCAGTGTATACCCAATGGAAATTTTAACTTATTTTGCAAGTTTAGACTTAATGAGATACAATGTGCTTGTCTTGTATATGGTTGATAACTTAAATCTCTCTCTCTCTCTCTTTCCAATCTACTCCCGTCAATCAACAGAAACAAGAAGGGATACCCCCACGCATGTTCAAGTCTATCATTGCTGCTAGTCACCCAGAGTTTTCATCAATGAGACAGCAGGTATTCTTATTATAGTACTCGATCAATTATTTCAATTGTAACTCTCCTTTTATAGACCTGAATTACTTGCATTTGAGTAACATATGTTTAAGAGAAGGAGCAGAGATACCCATAATATTTAGCTATTTGAAAGTTGTTTGGTAAAAGATGAGGGGAACAAATGTTGTTTCATTCATTTATTTTTCCTTTCTCATCTCTCATTTGCATCTTTTTTGTCTTTCAAACAACTTGGAGTGACAGTGAGAACATGATGGTTTCATGGATGCCTTTGATATTGCAATTCCATAACCATGAAGAATAAACAGAGTTCCAAGTGTCTGTGAAAGGAACTTTGCAGATAAATTATGTTTCTCTTTGTTTCTTATGGTGACAAATGATTTTAGCTTTCATCCTTCATTTTTCTTTTTCTTTCTTGGGTGGGGAAGGTAGTTATTATACAAGTACAGCTTCTAGGAGAAATGACAATTCTTCAGGAAGTGATCTAGTTTGGATTTAGGAATATGAACAAGATACTTGTGGTTAGGGTTCACGATATTGGCTAGCCTGAAAGGCCTGATCCCCCACCGCCGGAATGTTGTTGTTTTGATATAACTGACCATAACGATGTTGTTTTGATCTATCTGAAAATGATTACGACCATAGTAATAACAATGTTGTCATATTTTACAATCAATTGTACAAACAAGGATTTGTTGGAGAAATATAATAACCCTTAACCGATGATGTTTTGATTGATATCCCACCTCCACTTTTATGTAGGATGCATTAGAGTTCTTCCTACATTTCCTTGACCAAGTTGAACGTGCTAATGGTGGGGGACCCGAGTTGGACCCTTCTAGGAGTTTTAAGTTTGGTATTGAAGATCGTATCTTGTGTTCATCTGGAAAGGTTGCTTATAATAGAAGAGTTGACTACATTCTTTCTCTGAATATTCCATTACACGAGGCCATCAATAAAGGTCTGGTTTCCTCTCTGTTTTTCCTATTTATTTTTAGTCATTGTTACTAGTTAAATAGGCCTGTCAACTTTCTGTGTTTCTCTTTTGTGAATTCAGATGAACTAGAAGCTTTCCAGAAATTGAAAGCAGTAAAATTATCAGAAGGGAAGGATGTGTAAGTAGTAGTACTTTGGTGTCAACTTTTGATATTTAAATATTGTCTTACCACACCAACTATGACAGGTCTGCTGATGATATTGTGCGCCCAAGGGTTCCTTTAGAAGCATGTCTAGCTAACTTTTCAGCTCCAGAGGAGGTTCAAGATTTTTATAGCACAGCATTGAAGGCTAAGACCACCGCACTAAAGTAAGATTTGTAATATTATCAGATTCATAAAAAAGTAGCAAAGGGTAGGCTAATGATACTTTAGTAGCAAACTGGTGGAAATATTGTTCATTCCACAAATTTTTACTGCGCTGCAGGACTGCTGGGCTGACTTCATTTCCAGATTATCTTGTGTTGCATATGCGGAAATTTGTTATGGAAGAAGGCTGGGTGCCAAAAAAGCTCGGTAAAGTCTCTCTTGGCTTCATTACTTGTCTTGCATTTGTTTCTCTTAAATCATAGCCATACCAAAATGTTACTGTCGCTGATCTGAGTGTCACATGCAGATGTCTATATTGATGTTCCTGATATAATAGATATTAGCCACATGCGAAGCAAGGGCCTTCAGCCTGGGGAGGAGCTGCTACCTGATGACGGTAGGTGACATACTTTCTGGAGATTTTGAATTGAGTGCTATTTTTATTTTGTTGAAGGTGCACAGAAGTTTTGCATTCATAGCTTAATTTCATGTAGTCTCTTATGGTTTGGCCTTATGGTGTAGAATAAGAGAAAGTCACTACAGGGAATTAGTGAACCTTGTTTAACCCTCCTCTCCCATTGAGCCACTATGCTTAATGGTTGTTTGTTACTTCATCATATGTATTACTGAAAATAATTGGTAGGGATGCATCATTACTTGTAGGATTGTCCTGGAACTGTTATCAATATTTCCTTGCATCTCAACCTTTTAATCTTTTTATTCACATTTACTTTAGGTATGGGGTGGAAAGGGTGAAGGGGATGACATGTCTTAGTTATTACAGGATGCTGCATTGAAGGAAGTTGGCAGTGTTACAGATATAGGATGAATAGCAGATATGTCAGCTAGTTAATATAACTCACGTAAATTGAAAGCTCTGGGTACTCAATTTTTATTATGTTTGTTGCACTTCAAATTTTATGTCTGAATTTCAACAGTTTAGGTTTCCTAGAATTTCAATTCAAGATTGCTGGATTTTTAGGAGAGAAAACTAAACAATGATAGTTTTAGGAATTACTCCTAGGATTAAGAAACTAAGAACCACTCCTTGGGTCTAAGATTCACTTTTAGAAGAAATCATCACATCTTCTAATTTGATAATTCAAAATTTACAGAGGAAATATCAGTCTTATTTTCATTTGAAGTTTGAATGCATATTCTAAAAGTTTTCTCAGAATCCTAATTCTTGTTTCATGTTTGAACTTCAAGTCATTCTGCATCAAGTTACCATGCGTTCGTTTTGCTTTATCCCTGTTCTTATACGATTTAAACAATTTCTTATATCATTAAATTTTGACTGTATTTGATCTGCCTTGTTCTTGTCGTGTTTTCTTTTTTGTTCAACTTTTGTATGTTAGGACTTTGTGAAATTTTCCCAGTCTTTATGTGTGTTTAAGGAGCACATTCTCTTATTTCTGTTGGCTTTTGATTGCATTGCCAGGAATATTCTTAAGGGGTGAAGTATCCTATCCTTAAATCCTTGGTGTTATATGAATTTAACTATCAGCAGTTGATCCTTGGTGTTATATGAATTTAACTATCAGTAGTTGTTTCTGAACCTTTTGATATTGTTTTCACCTTGTAGTGTTTTAAGATGGTGTGCATGATGTATAAGAAATTCAATGCTAGGATGTAATTTTCTTGCGGGTTGATGGTAGATCTATTCTTTTATTTCCTTATCTGTTTGGAGGAGCTGATAATGTCATTTGATGCTATAATTATAATTCAGTCCCTGGCAAAGAGGTGGAAGTTGTGGCCAGTGAAGATATTGTTTCTCAGCTTGTCTCAATGGGCTTCAATCATCTCCACTGTCAGAAAGCTGCGATTAACACCTCAAATGTTGGGGTAGAAGATGCAATGAATTGGTTGCTTTCTCACATGGACGACCCAGGTATCTAAGTTCCTTTTTTATCTTGGGAAGATCAATTTTCAGAGAAGCAAACATTTCTTTTGAAACAAGCTCTTCTTGAGTGGTGAAAATTATGTCAAGTATTTTACACTGCTACGTTTCTTAATGTTAGATGCTTTTATTCTTTCAGATATTGATATTCCTATTTCCCAAGGGCTGCATGGAGTTGAAATCGACCAGTCAAAAGTTGACAAATTAATCTCATTTGGTTTTCAAGAAGCAGTTGCTCGAAAGGCGCTCAAGTCTTCAGTAATTTTCTGTGTCTTTCAATTACTTTGGGAGGAAAAGCGGGTTAATTAACAATTTTACAGGCACAAATTCTTGCGTTTTCAATTACTATTTTGTGTGCATTTTGCAGGGTGGTGATATTGAGAAAGCAACAGATTGGATATTCAGCAATCCTGATGCTTCTCTTTCATCTGATATGGATGCCACCTCATCAATCACCGCACCTGCTTCAAATGATGCAGGATTGCCAGATGGAGGAGGCAGTTAGTTTCTTCACCTTGTTCTTGTTCATTGGCTCTCAAACATTTTTATATATCCACAGAATATTCAATTGTTACATGACCATAACTCTTAAAATTAAGTAGCTGAATTTGCCCCTCTTGATTGTATAGGTAGGAGCTTCAGCCTTTTAGCTTTCTGCATTTTCTACATGGATTTCTTAACGCTTTAGTATATGTGTTAATAAAATTTAGAAATGATTCTGTTTTAATTCTGAAGTCCTGTTGAATGCTGAATACATTGTTGTGGTAGAAAATGCTATCACAATTTTAATCACAGTGGTCGTGTTTTTGCTGCAATTAAGCTTGAAATTATTGAAAGTTTATTTTGTTCCCTGTGACTGTTGAATAGATTGTAGTAGCAGAAAAAGGAATCACAACTTTAATCATAGTGGAGATGTTTTTGTTGTAAATCAGTTTGAAAATGTTGAAAATTTGCTCTTTCCCCTTGATTGAACATCGGTTGTAATTTCTTTCACTTTAAAACTGATATATTTGTAACTTCATCTTGCATGTACTGTTAATGTGATGAAGGTGGATAATATTGCTGCTTGCAACTCGAAGTATGTTCAACCAAAATCCTTGTTTTTGTGCCCTTATGCAGGATACAGGCTTTTTGGTATAGTGAGCCACATGGGAACATCTACCCAATGCGGCCATTATGTTGCACACATCTTTAAAGATGGTAGATGGGTGATTTTTAACGACAACAAGGTTGGGGCTTCCAAAAACCCTCCAAAAGACATGGGCTACCTGTACTTCTTTGAGAGGCTTAACAGCTGAAATTTGCTAAGGGATATACTTGAACAACTGAGGATTTAACTTTTCTGTCTTGAAAATTCATGGCAGTCAGCGAATTCATTTGAGTTTATTTCATCAGGTGTGCGGCCTGAGATGGTCGACATGTAATCTGTTGCTGTTGGCCTGAAATGTTTTTGGTGCCAGCAGCAGCCTTGTTCATACTGTCTGCCTGGAGCCCAGCGCAGGGCCATTATCATATTATGCCCTGAAACTTTTGTCTGGGCATATTGAAAGTTGAAACACCCTTTACAGTTAGTTTTGATCATTAAAACAAGCAAATAGGACAAATGATATGTATCAGGATAATGTCTTGTTTCTGATTTTGACAATGAAACCGTGTTATTTCCCTCGTGAAAAATATTTCCGCTGCAGCATCTTTGTCAGTTTTCCATACTCATCAGCGCATTCTGCATAGATTTTAATTGCCATGAGCACCAGGAAAGGATTCTGTTGTTCCATGAGATTAAAAGGGCCTTGAGGCGTTTGACCAGAGCAAAAGGATGTTCACTGAAAACATTATATTTTGCATCAATTAAACACATCTGTACAATCGAAACTAGACTTCAAGTTGCAACTATCGTTTTGATTTCCGTTTACTTGCAAATAAATTTAATTACGATAATAAGTAGCGTCATTTTCATTAGATCACCTAAAATTTTCTCACCCGTTTAAAACCCCTTGGAACATTTAGTTACTTTTGAATATACCAGGAATATAATTTTACTCCTAATAGTACAACAATCATTTGACCATGAAATTTGTACATGATTCTCAAATATAAATGTTTATTGAAGTTTGTATCACATCAAAATATCGATTAAAACATAGAAACCAGATTATCTTGTACACAATGTAGTGGATCTTTCTTTATAGAGCTGAATAGATGTTCCACATTTTTGTGTATTAACGCTAAAATATCAAATTTTTTGAATTCATTAGAATTTTATGTCCTTTCAAGCAATAAACTTGATAGTTGGTAGTGTTGAGACAATGCACACATAAAGACAATTAAAATATTTCAACAAAATCCCTGTTATAATTTTCAGTTTTCTTTGTATTGTGTAATCTTTATTTAAAATTTTCTTTATAGCTTGTACTTGTTCTTTGCCTAAATCAAATTGTCTCTTTAGTTCAAACCTTATTTCGACACTCTTTTGCATTTTGGTAGCTTAGAGTTTCATTTTCTAAGTTTTTCGAATTTGGTAGCTTAGAGTTTCATTTTCTAAGTTTTTCGAAGTCCACTCATATCGTTGATAAGAAGTTAGGTAAGAGAATTTCTTCCTAGTGTGCCCGAATTTGAGGTTGATCATAAACAGAAACCAATAATTTGGCTCGCATAGTAAGACACGATTCTGCATATAAGGAGTGAGAAAGAAATCGTTGTACCTCCAACCTTGGAGGAAGAAGTCCTTACTACAATATGGAATAAAGGTTTTATATCCTAAATGATTGAGAATATTGAGAAGGCAACATTATCTTTGATGATTGTCCAGCCCCATTTTGAGATCTTGGATAATGTGGCCGATAAGATCACACTAGGTAGACATCACCTTTAAAATATAAAGATTGTGTGAGGGGATCATATGAATATAATAGAGATCTTCGTGGATAAGGATGTATCATTCCTAGATATATGTAATCTTTTATTTTGTTAGTTAGGATGTAGATAAATCATATCAAATAGAGTTTTATTTGGATGAAGACGGAGGTAGGTGGGGGCCAGTGG
>JAOTAZ010000220.1:40350023-40365020 GCA_025629785.1 Erythroxylum oxycarpum | reverse complement strand
TAAAGAACATTTTATTCTATTATATATTTATATTATAAATTATTTCATCCCTGTTAAATAATAAAATTAATATTACATTTATTTTACGTCCCCCGTCCCATTCCATTATAAATTATCTCGTTCTGTTTTATTACATTAAAAATTTTACTTCTAAAAACCATCACCTTAATGTCAAAAAAAAAAAAAAAACCTTCACCTTAGAGAACCGTGAAAATGTCTAACACGGATTTCCATCTTCGCGCTATCCAACAGTAATCAACCAGTGCATCGATGGTGGCCAAGTTGTTTTTTCGACCCATCTCTCTCCCTTTCACTAGCTTCTGTCCAACCCTCTTAGTTTCTCTTCAACCCTCTCGTTCGGACCTTACTTTTGTTTCTCAGTTATGCATAGCTGCTCATGCATTTACTTGTCAAACTTTCCCTTATGGTCCCTCTCTTTGGAAGGGCAAAATACCGTCTCAATACCCACATGATTTTGCGAAAACAGCTGATCGAAAACTGCTGGACCAATGCAAGGAAGATGGGGCTGAAGAGGAGAAAGCAATTGCCGAGGAGGAATTTACTCGGGAGTTTGACATTGCTGCTCTTCGAGTTCCTGCGAAGGATTGCTTTGCTTTAGAGAATAGGCTTCGTGGGCATTTATTGAATTGGCCTAGGATTCGTAATATTGCTAGAGTTCCTGGGGATGAAGTTGGAGAAGAGTTTGTTTCTTTACTTGGAGACTCGAGGAAAATAGAAGATGGGGAAGCGGAGCATGGAGACCTTGTTGTGCTGGACCCGAGGACTTATGGCAAAGAAGAGGGAGATGGTGAAAGTTTAAGCCTTGTTTTATATAGGGAAAAATTGGCAAAGGAGTTTAATTCAAAAGGATATGTTAAATTCAGAAACTTGGCTAAGATTTCGAGGCCGAAAAGGAAAAAGAAGAGGAAGGAGGAGAATGGAAATGGGGGTAGTGAGGGGATTGAGAGGATTCGAAAGAATGAGTTTGCCGTGGTGGAGGTTGTTGAGGAAGAGGAGGAAGGAGAGAATTGGAAGGGTTTGTTGGGGGATGAGTTTAAGGGGAAATGGAAATGGAAGGGGTCTACAAGATTGTTGCTTTTGGATGAAAGGTATGCAGGGAAAAGAATGGAGGAGTTACCTCGGGCTATCAAGGTGGCTAATCTGATATATCTGAGTCCTTGACTGTGCTATTCATGTGTATGTATTTTCTTGTCATTATTGATAATATGTTTAGTGACCAATGTGAAGTAAAGTTGCAAAAGGGTTTATTTGATGCTTTATGAGTTGATTTTCTTTATTGTGACTTGAATTTGAACGCTTTTTCCTGTATACATTGTTTGTTTTTCTGAGATGTCGTACAATGATAATTGTTATAGTTGCCTTTTTTAGATATTCTTCGGAAAGCTTAAAATAAAAGCTTAAGATTATTCATGTATATTTTGTTACTCTTTTGCCTTGATATTAGATAGAAGGTAAGTGTTGCTGTGGAGTGATTTCAAGAAAAATGTATTTTACTAGATCAAGGGATGGAGGCCATAGATGCTCATCTCTTTTATCTGTTTTGGCAAGAATGAAGTTTGACACTGAATATGGAGAACTCTGAAACTTCTTGTTCCTAGCTTGAACGAATGCCCCATGAAAATGATAAGAATTCTGTCAGATGGCAGGGAATGACAGTTCTACCTACATATTAAACATTTTTCTGAAGTATTTTACATGATGGTGGACCTCTATTCTTATACTTTATTCAACATTGCGTCAGTGTCCTGTATTGGCATACTGTTGCATATCATCTTGAAATTTAGTAGGTGGACAATAATTTTATGTAATAATGTTGTTTACTGACTCATAGTCTTACAAGATCTCATGTTGTATTTGTTATGGCTTCGACAGTTGGATACAAACATTCAGCTTTAAACTCCATTATAAGAATTGATTAATTAATGCATGTCATCTATGGAAGATTGTTTGTGGTCAAATATTTAAACGACGAAGGTCTGAGTTTGGCTTTACGTCCAAGTGTCTGTGGAATTTTATTTGTCAATCCTGAGTTATTGTTTCACTAATGAAGGTCTGAGCTTGGTACTATCTCCAATTGTGTGGGGAATTATATTTGTCATGCTCGAGTAATTTTTTTGCCTTAAGGTGTGGGAACTGATTGCAATTGTCTTTGCCAAGATTAAATATATACGCAACATCAAGGCCTTGATTGTAATTCACTTGCTTGTTAGTTTCTTGTTGAACTGATCAGAGCTGGGTGTAACAAAGGCGTAGCTACCTAGGTAAAAGTTGCTTGAATTCTTGCATTTGTTGTGCAACTAGTTGCTAGGGTACACTTGCTGAATCATGTAATGCTTTCTACTGTGATTTGTTGTGTAAATTTATTGATATAATAGGTTTCATTATATTATATGCTTGTGCGTCTGGAGATTACATCTGATATTGTACCCTTCAGGTTGCATTTGAGGAAGCAATGAAGGACAACTCGACATCGACCTTTGAGCTCGTTAAATGCAAGTTGACTTTGTTTTATGAATACTGGCAGATGAATGAGGTAGACATACCCTTGAGTTCTTTTATTTGCATACTCACTCTGTTTTTGTTTGTTAAGTTTTATCTACGTAGGCCAAAGATATCAATCATTTTTCTTAAGTCGTTCAAGTAATTTACTGGCTCTCATAAAGGGAAAAGTAAAATAGGAAAAACTGCCCCTTGTAAATTTGATACGCTCTT
This sequence comes from Erythroxylum oxycarpum, assembly GCA_025629785.1. NCBI lineage: Eukaryota > Viridiplantae > Streptophyta > Magnoliopsida > Malpighiales > Erythroxylaceae > Erythroxylum > Erythroxylum oxycarpum. The sequence goes on along the minus strand of JAOTAZ010000220.1, from coordinate 40,362,287 downwards.
TAACAGTCTTGATGTATAATCTGTCATGATGGTCATCAATGTCATGCATGCTGCTTATTTTCATTTAAGCTTTTGGTATTATGATGCCAATTATTCAAACTTAAGATTCTGATCTGGTCATGCATCGACTTTTCTAAAGAGCTAGTTGAGTCAAACCAAGCTTGAGGAATAAAACTTATGTTGAGTGCGCTTCAAGCTGATAGTTTACCGTTGCTCTTTAAACAAATTTACTTTAAAAGTCTTTAACTTTCCAGAAGGTCTCTTTTCCATAACACTCTTTAGTTAAATAAGCTGTTGAGAAGGTTACTGATCACTCTCAACTGTAAAGCAATGGAGCTTGCTGCACTAGGGGTTGCCAGACAACTGGATCTCTAATATTTAATCATCTTTACAGGTCTTGGAGACTTTGTTACCAAAAGATATGATTGTCCCGTCAGCTTTTGAGACAGTTGGGCATATTGCTCACCTGAATTTGAGAGACGAGCATCTGCCTTACAAGAAGCTCATAGCAAAGGTGCTTCTTATGAAAACACGAATGAAGGAATAAATAATCTCTTATTAAGTTTTTGTAATGTTACGACTATTCTATTACAGGTTGTTCTGGATAAACATAAACCAAAGATACAGACAGTTGTTAACAAGATTGATGCCATACATAATGATTACAGAACAATGCAACTTGAGGTTTTAGCTGGAAATCACTCTCTTGTTACCATGGTTGTTGAGAATGGACTACGATTTAATGTTGATTTAGCTACAGTGTATGTACACTTTTCCAACAAATTCATTGAGATTGACTCAAAATTTACATGTCTGTTGTCTCATGCTGTTTGAGAACAAGGTTCTTTTAATTTGTCTGAAGTCTCATAATCTGTCCTTTGCATTATGATATCAAACATTTTAACATCTCATGCCCTTTGGATTCCATGTTTTGAACGTAACCTCATCATGCTACAGGTATTAATGCGCGATGGTGGCTCCATGAGCAATTCATTAGATTTCTGAATTAAGCATTTACTCTTCTATAACATCCTCCGGAGAGTTGAGGGCCTCAATAGGCAATTATCTCCTGAATCTGAAACCTCCCTTCCTTTAATTTCCAAAATGAAGCTACCAATTTCATCATGAGATTCTTAAATCACTTTGTTAAATTCTCTTGTGGTCATCTAAAGATTTCTTTTTTTTGTAATTGTTTCTTCTCTCCGCCTCTCAATAATTTGTGGTTACTAAATCCTTAAGTGTTTCATCTATCATACTGGTGGAAGCATTGGTGCATCTCCCATCTCGTTTTATTACATAAATATTGTTCAGGGAACCATACCAGAGGGAGTTTATGTGCTAGTAGCATCAAGAATTTCATTTTTTATGCAGGTATTGGAACTCGAGGCTTGTAACTGAAAGACAAAGACTGCTCAATGGCTTTACTAGAGATGATGTTGTTTGTATGTTCGAGTCTTTTCATAATTTTAGTTTACATACCTGCTGAATTGTTGAAATATCTGCTTAGAACTATGAGTTTGTAGGATCTCATTTTGACCATTGATAAAGTTTGACAGTTCTATCAAACTTAATAGCAGCACTATTTTGAAGTGTGATAGAAACAAAGTTGGTAGGAAAACAAATGAAGATTGCCCTTGTGACAGGATTACTACCACAGAATTTCCTTTCTTCTGCTTTGAAGACATGGCTGTTATTAGTGGGTTTTACTGTTCTAATTTTCTCTGTTTGTCATGTTTTCTTTGGTTTTTAGTTTAGAACGTTGTTGGTCTCTTGTTCTGTACTTTTGCAATGTACTTCTGTTTTATCAACTTTTGTTTCTGTTAAATTTCTGCACAAGATAAAATCATTGTTTACTTGTGTTTGCTGATCATTTATGCAAATTGACAGGTGATGTCTTTTCTGGGGTCGGTCCAATAGCTATATCTGCTGCAAAGATAGTCAAGCGCGTATATGCCAATGATTTGAACCCCCATGCAGTTGATTATCTGGAGATAAATAGCGTTCTCAACAAGCTTGAGAGAAAGATCAGGGTATAACTGACTTTCCAGTTAATATTTCATTTTGGTGTTGTGCATCTCTATTCATCCTTCTATTATGAAGATCCAAAATAGCCATAAAGACAGAAAACATTAACTTGACCTATTATGTTAGGAACCTAACTCCAGAATACTGGAATCGTACTATATTATTGTAGTATAATAGTGACGTATATATGTCGCCACAGTATAGGAATCAAGTATTCCTTCCTAACCAGAGCAATAGCTGCTCCTAACCAGAGCAATGGCTGCTCCTCAGAAGGTGATAATCCTTCTGTCACTATCTTCTTACAAATATTCTCCTTACCTCTCTCTTCTCTGCCTACCCCTTTATAGACCCCCCTAAGGTACATTCGGTTATGCCACCTCAGCATAACTAACTGCCCCTTCTGCCCACGGTTCTTTCTTCTAGAATGCACCTCCTACACTACCGATACATTCCTTCTCCTATTGTCCCTCTCATTGTCTAAGTCATCCTCTCCCCTATAGGTTCTAACATATTACCATTAACTTTTTAGAAGCAGACACTTCCCTTTTCAATTTTTTTGATATGTGAGGAATTGTAATGAAAGTATAGTTATATTTTATATTTCTAGTACAAATTCTGCTGACAATGCTGGGACTTGGTCAACTTAATTAAGTCACTTTTTTTTTTGTCAGACAATGCCATCAATCTCACTGTATAAATTTTCTGTTATTCATATTCATCAAACACAGGAACATTTAGGAATTACACAGATAATAAGTTGCTGGGTAGTCTGCCACACGTAATTCTTTAGTGTCAAGCTTCATATTGAGAATCTTGCTTGTCACTGTCTAGGTCTTTAACATGGATGGAAGGAGGTTCATCAATGCTATGTTTACAAGTGAAAAAGCTCATTCTATCACACAGGTGGTTATGAATCTGCCAAATGATGCTGTGGAATATCTCGGTATGTTATCAACTTATCATACATTGTTGTCCTTGGACACAGATGAGATTGTAAGAAGTTGCTTGATTCATTGAATAATATGTCGACTTAACTGAAGTTTACCTTCAATATTACTCTTGAGGCTGTGGTCTTGGGGGTAGTGGACATGCTTAGGTTACTTCATCTGGCAACAATTTCTTGGAATTCTTTCTGATTTGTAAGCTTAGTTTCAACTCTTCAAACTGATCTTGTGAATTTTATCAAATTTGACTAGGGGGATATTGATACGTAATAATTGCACCTGTTATGTTCAAATGCCTGCTTGTATGGGGAGTGAAACGTCTGGGTCATTCATTAGTCAACTACAACCATTTTTCTTATCCGGCAATATCAAGTTTAGTGTATGCCTGGTGTGATTTTGACTGCTTTTCATGGGTGAAACTCGCATAGACAAGGTCTATGAAGCATCGAAATATTTCTTTTCATTTCTTACCAAGAAAAATGTCCTTCGCCATAGTTTCATTATCATGAACCCGTAACTGACCAGGACATGTACTTTTAAACTGACGAAATTTCAGATTGATTAGGCTTGAATATTTGTATCCACAACTAAATGTTTTTGCCTATGTTGAAAGATGCTTTTAGGGGAATATTTGGAGACGCGCCCAAGACTAGAGAATATAAGTTGCCAACGATCCATGTTTATGGATTCTCAAAAGCTGAAGATCCAGAGTTCGACTTTCATGAGGTTTGAAATTTCCATTCTCAATATGTGGTTGGTTTCATATACATATTCGTGGCATATATCTTCCTTCATGCAGCATCTGATGTCTTTTCTTGTGATTCTTGAACAATTTACGCACAGCGGGTAAGAATTGCATTAAAGGAGGTGGCAGTTTGTGTAGAAATGCGCAGGGTACGTCTTGTTGCACCTGGAAAGTGGATGCTATGTGCATCATTCAAACTTCCTGTTAGTGTAGCATATGAATACGTCGAGTGAATAATGACAGAAGCTCATGTTGTAAATTGATATTATTTTTTGTCAATATTATATAGTTTTCTTTTTAATTGCAAAAGGAGGTCCCCTTGCTAATAATTTTGGGATTCAAAATTGGTGGTCTTAGCTTAGGAACAAATGCCTTCGTATTAGGTGAGAATGGAAGGAAGACAATTGATCGGTTACTCCGACAGATTCTGTATCAAAATGTACTCCACTTCTCTTCATCAACTTATTTTATACAGATGGCTATAATCTCTCTCCAAATTCAAGACTTTTAACAGAAAAGAGAAACAGTAATCCGTAAGTATTGGATCAAATCGTCTTGATTCCAGGATAATGGACTAGACCCGCCAGTCGTAATAGATGTGGTGGGTGCCGTTAGGATGCGTCTCTCTAGACACATTTTGCTTGTATTGTCTAATCTTTTATGAGGTACCAGGCAAAATTGAACTAATGTTAGTGACCTTCTCATCTTCAAAAAATAACACAAACTGTACATAAATGCCAGAGAATACCAAATACTGGATGCACAGATTTGTCCTTGAACGGCCAGGATTTTATGATCCCCAACATCTGCAGTGCCCCTCGTATTCGATTTTGTTTTGTCCCTCCATAAAATCTTACACCAAGATATGTACTAGGATGTTCAGTTGTGGACAAAATGGTCAAGTTAGGGCAATGTGGTAAAACTGAGAGAGGAAATCTCAGTTGAGATTGAGAATGAGATCCAAATAATTACATAAGCATCTGATGTGGTCCTTACTCCTTGCTTTTTATGGTATGCAAGTGTTGTGAGGACAAGGATAGGATGGATCTTGGGGTGATTTTGTTACAAAATAGTTGGATCTCTTGCCAAGTTGCATAAAGCCAAAACTAACTCTCACAAAACCAACCTCCCTCTACTCGCTCTTCCTTCTCCCATTTTACTTTATATGCTTTAAGATAAGATTATTCACTGCATTCGTCTACTTTCGTATTGATGATTGATTAATGATAATCTCAGAAAAGATAAGTGATTAGCATGCCAGCTAATTAATCATGAGTTTGGTTTGATCATCTTTATTCTAATGGAAAGAGCATGAGTTGTATGGTAAACAAGTGCAATGTGGTCCCCTCCCTCGTGGTTACACTCACACCAAAGCCGGATCCCCACATAGACTATGATTGATTATACACAAAAAAACATTAAAGACCAACAAATCCCTAATGCCAATTCCATGCAGGGCACAATCTGCTTCTCAGAAACCAAGAATCCACCATGTCTGCCCAAACCCAGCATCTTCCCACGTGCCATCTCATCTCACACGTGCCAAATCTCCTTGTTCCCACTTTCTCTCCCAGCCGCCTACTGTAAAAACATGCATCCTATATATGCTATTCTACACTAAGCAAACATCTCCCTGTGGTACCCTATACATTTCACCATCATCAGATCCAACATCATGAAGCGGGGACCAATCGCCACGTGGCATGAACCCCGGAAACCGAATGATATTTAGTCCCACGTCCCTCAATCCATGGGCCTTAGTTACCGTTTAGATAAAAACGAATCAAGGTCTTGGAGTCTATTCATGTGCTTGCGTGGAATGCTGGCTTACTTATGAGGACGGCGTGAATCCGTACACCCTAGTCCAACAATATTCGTGAGATCAGAGATCTTTCACACATCGACACTCGTTTGGTTGGTCACGCGGTTTGGGATGGATCTCCAGCAAGAAAGAAGCCATCAAGCACTTGTGCAATTTCTTGGGGGATGGGATGTGTGCTTTCTTTCTTCTGCTCCATACAACACCATATGGTTTATGTCTTTGTCTATGTCTATGCTTGTGTGGTGGAACTAATCTCTTTGATTTTTTGAGATCACTTGTATTGGGTGCTTGTGGAAGTTGTGTGTTCTCCATCAACGTGGACAAGGAAAGTAGACGTTCTTATGGATTTTGTGAGTGGTATTTTCATGAAATGTGAAAGCAGCTTGTTTGTTTAATGTGGTCTTTGTGTTTGTGGGTAGCCATCAAAAAGTTTCTCATTGGGATATGGCAGATTAGCTCTTTACATCCAAAAATACTTTGACTTGGGAGAGACAACCTTTTTGATGCCTTAGACTAACCCACAAGGGAAAGCTTTCATGTGATAGAGATCTCAAGGATTTGTTTACATTTTCCTTTAAATATTTACAGGTTCAAAGGAAATTTTCCTGAAAACCATTTCCTTAATTGGCTAATATAATACGAACACAAATTAACATTAGTTAACTGCATGAAGTAATTACAGCTTAATCACATTGACAATCCTTTAAAGCCCAATAAAAGAGCTAGATGCTACCACATGGACACAGCATTTCATGATTCCATATATGAAGAAGATATGATTGCAAGCTATTGGCCTATAATGGTAGCTAGGGCAGCTTCATGTATACTAATTTCAGCGACCAGATCTCACTCTCTATGATTGCCCAGATGCCAGAGGCTGCTATACGTGCTAGTTCACTAAGACTAAGCTCACTCGATCACATCTGCTGATGACCCACAAAATACATGAGAAGAGAACCCTATTATCAGGAAGATCATGACCATTGAAGTGCAGACGGAAAGATTTACTTCCATGCATCAAAAACCATTTCGTTTTTGTTTCCTTAGTGACAAAACTACATATAAACAAAACCAATGATATTTTGCCGTTTCCGACAAAACTGACGCCGTGCCTCTTACTAGTACTACCCCACCTGCCTGCTTTTTAGAACATGTTTCCCAGAGGACAATACCCCACATCTCCGACCTTGTCTAGTACAATTGGCTAAATCGTCCGACGTCTTGACACGTGTAAGTGGGCCCAATGTAAAAAACGCGTGTCTCTATAACCTTTGAAGCTGGTAGTAAGAAGTAAATAAAGCTGAGGAGCATTAACTTATGAGTGGTTTTAGGTTTAGCTCCTCCTCTTCTTCCTGATCATGGTAACAGGAGTTAGGTATTGGCATTACCATTTGACCAATGACTATGTCCAGGCCATCATAATTAGATGTTCTACAAATAAGAAAGACCATATGATCATGATATATAATAGCATCTGGAAATAGATGAATGGGTGAAGAGAATAGCAAAAAACCCATGTTCTTTTTTTCCACTTCATCACTTCTCTTACCTTAAACCCCACACCTCTCGTTTAGCCATTCTTTTGTCATCTTTCTTTCTCACAAAAAGTCTTTTACCAGTATCATTATACCATCTTCTTCATCTCTCTCTTGTCTTAGGTTACAAACACTAGCGGGTTTGTTTGTTTTGTCTCAAGATACTGTCGTCAATGGCTACACCCATTTCTATTCTTCTCCAAGAACCCACTAAGACCGAATCCTTTCATCAACCTAGACCCGTAAATAGTAGTACCCGAGGAAGAAAACCCAGCAAATGCCCACCTCGCAAGAAACATCCTCCCCAAAGAGGCATGGGTGTGGCTCAACTCGAGCGTTTAAGGCTACAAGAATGGAGAAAGACGATGATTGAAGCCAACCAAATGGACTCCCTCAGCCACCTTCAGCTGCCTGTGGATGACCCACTTAAGGTTAATCGCATTCCTGTGCAGTATGGTTCGGTTATCAGCAATGGGTCGGACAGTTTTGGAGTGGGTCATCAGTTCTTTGCGAATCCATATTTGGTTGGAGCTCCGGTTCAGCTTGGGTTGAGTAGTAGTAATTCTGCTTCGGCTGTTTTTGAGACCTCGAAAGAGCTCTCTTCAATGCCAAAGATCATCACACAGCAGTGTGCTCATACTCGATGTGATATTTGCTATAAGGTTTGCATTAGATGAATGGTTTCTTAATTTTCTAATATTGCTACAAGTGAGTCCTAGACATCTGGTGCTTTTTCTATTTGGCTTTTGAAATAACACCGAAGTTTATTATTATATTTATACCCTTTGTTTCGTTTCATTAAATTTAACCTTGTTAGTCTGATTTTTACTTTTTGGTTTTGAGCAACGTCCGAGATTAACCGTGTTGCTTGGATTTAAAGAAAACGCAAGGAAAAAGGATGGGAAACTTATTTTGAAGAGTTCATTTTTTCCCCATCTTTTACTTGTATTGTCTTTCACAAGATGATTACTTGATTGTATCCCAGAAGAAGAAATTTGATGGGGAGCATATTGTATATAGAGAAAGAAGACATAGGGGTGTGAGGTATCAGTATCACCTAATTTCTAGGGTTCCGATTTCCTAAGTTTCGATCAGATGATTACAATGATGAATTCAGCTTAAGAGCCACAAAGAAAGACTTGTATGCCAATAACAATCTCAACGTGGTAAAAAAAAACAAAATAAAATATATCCTTCATGCATAAGAAACCTGGTTGATTACATGTTAATTATTGTATAATTCCATTGTCTAGAAATTGACGTGACATTAGTTTTCCTCTTGATGTTTTTTATAGATTGTGATTCTGAAAGTGGGTTCATTAATTTGTAGGGCATGGAGGTCGTGGCAGTTCATCGGAAGGGAAATTCAGCGAATGGAAGAGTTATAGTGGAGTACGAGTTTTTTCCAGGAAAAAGTAGTGATCATAAAAGCACTTGTTCCAAGGACATGGAAGCTTCAGTTGCAGTGGGTACTAATGCATCTAATGCTTCTAATTTTGTTGATTTGTCCCTCAAGCTTTCTTTTTAGATTCAAAGAAACATATCTACTTTGGTTGTGTTCTTTTTCTTAGTGATTCGTGTGGCTACCTAAATTCAAACCCAACTTTTTTTAGTTTGTTTTTGTCTTGATATATCGTACTGGCCTTTCCACTATAGTGAAATATGTTCTGGGTTATGGTAATGTCTCTCTCCAAAATTGTCAGTTACTGCTTTGTTTTACAGCTCCCACCATCAATTTATCCATGATCGATTCCAGATCGTGGGTTCCGTCTCATCTATCTCATGTATTGAATTTAGGTACTTATCAGACGTTAAATTGCATTCAGGTTTCTGTAGGCCATTGAATAGGTAGCTTTCACAAATTTCTCAAAGTAAACATGCAATACTTCGGACCTAAGTGCTGCAAGGTTGTTGTATCAGTGAGTATAGTATTTAGCTGTACAAAAACATTCATGGAAATTTTAATCTTGATGTCACCAATGGTTATTCATGTCATATTATTAATATCAAACTCGAGTTTAAAGGAACAGTAGAGTAGACATTAATCCCGACATCTTTTAATTCAGCAGAATCATTCTGTTGGTTTATATAAAGACATTGATAACGTTTAATATCTGTTCAGGAGAGGAAAAAATGTACAAATTGCTTTTAAGATTCTTCTCGTCAATGTTACAGATTGATACGACTTCTTCATTAATTGGGAAAGTACAACTATCTAACTAGTATAGCTGTAGTACTTGCCACCGTTGCATGATTAACAGCCTTAACTCAGGTTACATGTGTTTTCTGTCGTCACAAATAATATTTTGGATTTGGCTTGAATTCCTTAAAGTAGTCATAACGGAAAATGCTAGAATGCTCGCATATGAATAATGAAGGTGAAATCTTGTTGAGCAAGAGCTGCTGCTGCATTGTATAAAGCCTGGAAAAGAATGAGGTTTTACTATAAAGCTCGAAAGTCGAAACCCTAGCAATATGTAAAGATTGTTTTTGTTAGGAGATAGGCAGAGTGAGGCTTTCTCTTCTTGAACTAGAATACATCTTTTAATGTGCTGAAAAACAAGGAAGAGCATCTCTGCAACACCGTTTATGGGAGTCAAGCAAACCCTTAAAGGGTATGGCATTGCAAAACGTGAAAAAGATAGCTTCCTACAAAGCAAAAGTATAAAGAACAGACACACTGGTGAGTGTCTGAGTGTGTAGTTGTAAGAGGTATGTGTGGGTCAGTGGGGTGGCTGCTAGTGATAGTACAGATCCAGGCTCCTACACAAGTAGGAATTCTGCAGTGAGTGTGTGTGTGTATATATATACATGCACACACACAAGCCACAGATCTAGAGAGAGAGAGTGGCAGTCTGTGTTAGGGTCAGTATAAGTAAGTTAAGGCTGTGGAAGCTTTTATTAAGTCCCTTTTGATTGGTAGCCGATTCATCATACTCTTGGGCTACTTAGTGAGCAGCTTTTCCTTTCTTCTTCCAGTTTCATGCTATTTTATTTTGGGAAAAGTTCTTTTGAGTAGTCACTACTGCCTATCGATGTTTGGAGATCGAAGAATTGTATTTTTTTTCTATTAGGGAGTTTTGCTTTCCCTTTTTTGTACGTATGAAGCAGGATATGCTAAGCTTCCACGGCCACTGCATTTTTTTTAATTATCTAAACTTGCATATAAAGCCCTAAAAAATACAAATTTAATTATAATATTTTTATTTTATTATTTTAAAATATGTAAATATCCATGTACGACGTGACAAGTTCATGTGTCTTATAAGGACGAGCTTGCTATTATGCATCCAAACCTTAAGAAATGTCGTTTCTCAACTAGAAACTGCTCCACGCCAGCTTTGAATCCTCCAACCAAGCCTCTACGCCAACTCCAACATCTTATCTTAGTGTAAATTTAGTCCTAAACCTTTTCTTCGTTCCACCACACTCCCTACTACTGGGATTCCGTAAAGTACCTGCCACTTGTCCCACTACCAACACCGCCCCCAGGAACTGCCGATAATGCCATAGGACGAGACGGTGGTGGAAGTACCCAGCAGGAGGTGGCGCAGTAAGGAGAGAATTGCTGGTCCTGGTGATACAACCCCTCAACACCGTCAACCGTCTTGCTATGAAAATTCCGCTGGCAATTGCATAGGGTGCATTTGAGGGCATTCAAATGCCTTTATCACCGGCGGCCAGGAACTGGCTGCAACCGTCCACCGCATGACAAGCAATGCCAACAATCCCTGTGTCTACCTTCTCTTGCTGGTTTTCTGGCTTCAGTTGTCGACACCCAACGGAGGAGAAGGTGCCACAAACCTAATTAGGGTTTTATGGGTTTGTGGACATATTAAACACCACAGCCGAATTTTCATCTAAATTTTGGATTGAAGTGTTGCCTGAAAGGATTGAAAAACATATTTACCCTTCCGCAGGTATAATCCCAAATCATTGTACGAGGGAAGAATGAAGAAGTAGTACCTTGTGGATAATTATATATGTTTAAGGAAAAATGAAAGCAGGGATTGTGGAGTTCAGATCTCTTGTTCAATATTATGGTGTCTTATTATGTCCAATAAATCACAGTCATTTATTTATATGGATCCCGCATGAAATTTGCATGAAACCTGTAAAATAAATAACTGAGATTTAATGAGACAGAATAAGACAGAGTAAAACTGGACAAAAAATCTGGACTCAGAATTGTGTGCTTTCAAAAAATGTTAATCATTAATTACGTTGAATCTCAAGTTCCAATTGCCTTAAACCACTTTTTATATAAAAATATAATAAGTGGTTAAGGTTATTATTAAAATAACGAAAGCAACTATTGTAATAATAACTTCAACTACTAAAAAGATGCAACCCATCTGACTTCTTTCTTTGCTATATACTATGGTTAACAATAGATCTTAGGTTTGAACTTTTTAAAAGGATAGAGCCCACTTGAGCCTTGATCAAACTTAAATTTTTAAGTCTAAAATTTAGGTTTCATGTTGGGTCATTTGAGTCCAAACTTCTTCACATTGCCATTGACTCAAAATTTGGCTAAATCAATTTTAATCCATTGAATTTAGTTTTGATCGGGCTATATTTGGACTTTCTTTTTAATTAAGTTATACTTTTTTGTATAATTTTGAATTCATACTTTTTATAAGAATTATATTCATTTTAGCATATATTTTACTTTCAAGTCTACTTTAATCCTTCAACGAGAAGGAATGACTTTTGTATTTTCATAATTAACCTTCGAGTGTGCAATTTATTAAGTTACCAAGTTAATAGGTAAAAAATTCGAATTTTTGGTTGAAGAAAATTCTTAAGCAACATGTGACCAAGATGGGTCTGCATTAGTCTTGGTGCTTAGAATTTTAGGGATTTTTAGTTATAAAAAAGAAAGAGAGGCTTAAGCATTTGTTTGGATCCTTAATTGCACAAGAGAAAAGAAAGGAAATATTGAAGGAAAAAGAGGAGAAAAGAATGGAAGAGAAATGTCATTTCCTTTCTCTTGTTTGTTTTCCTAATTTATCAAATGAAAGAATTGAATGGAAGAGAATTTTGCAAGACCTTTATGCCCTTGATTATAGAATTTGTTTATATTTACTTGTTAGATTTAGTAAGGATACAATGGTAATTTACTTATATTAGACTTATCTTGTCTTAAATTTTCCCTCCTTTCCCACCAATTTGGTGGGAAATACTTTTGGT
>JAOTAZ010000220.1:40313731-40323944 GCA_025629785.1 Erythroxylum oxycarpum | reverse complement strand
TTACTGATTAAGCGCTCGGTCACAACACGGTAATAAACTGGAAAGTGTCACATGTGCATTGCATACATACTGGACTGAATAACTGAATGTCTGAAATGCCTTTTTGCTGTATATAATGATATGATACCGCTGACTTATTTTTTTACGATGACATTATTATTAATGTCAATTGTTTGTATGATGCATGAATTGGGCGAACCATCGATGATGGTTCCTCATTGAATTCGCAAAAACTCACCAAAATTTTGCATCTATTTTTCCAGATCTTGAAGACTACCCCGTTTGACATGGAAGTATGTCTACTGTAGGCAAGTGAAGGATAGAGGTCGGGATCAGTTCGCGTCTGTATTAGTGTCCAATAGAATTGTATTCCAGAATGATACTTTGTATTTGTAATGGGCCAATGTGGTTCTGTTATTTGTACATTAAATGGTATTGTAAATTATTGTTGACTGTTTGTAATAACTGAAAATGATTGTATTAACTGAAAATGTTTATTTATGCATGTGGGCTCAAATTGTCTACTATTTTCCGTGCACATGAGTGTAATAAAAAAAATGTCATACTGAGTTTCGATTGACTGATATAATATGCCACCCTCACGGGACACGGACTCAGATATCACCAACGATATCGGGTTTGGGTCACGTGAGAGTGGGGTGTTACAGTGAGTCATCCTGGGAGGGGTATTTTTGGAAAAATAGCTTCAAGATTTTTCTTAGCTGATGCGTTGTCTAGAAGTAGCACAGAAAGAATCTAAAATATCCCGAATGATAAAAACTTGTTCAGTTGTGGCTTCAGCGAAAAGGATGAGGTCATTAGCAAAAAACAGATGAGAGAGAAGCGGTCCATTTCAACCTAGCTTAATAGGTTGCTATCGGCCTTTTGTCACTGCCTGGTTAATTGAGTGACCTCTGGAGGGACTAAAGGTGTCGCTGAGATCTCCATTCCAAGTCACTTGTAAAGAGATCGAGGAAATGCACTTCATTATAAGATTGATCAGCGATCCAAGAATTCCAACAACGATTAGAGTATCTTGAATGAAATTCCATGATAACCTATTGCATGCTTTCTCTAGATCTACTTTAAGAGTCATTATCCCTTTCCAATCCGTTTTCTTTCTCATAGTATAGATGACTTCTTGGGTGATGATGATATTGTCCGTAATTAATTGCCTTGGGACAAATCTGCATTATGTTGGAGCGACCAGATCATCCAGGTAAGGTTTAAGCTGATTAACAATGATCTTGGTAATGGCTTTGTAGAGCACAAAGCATGAAGCAATTGGTTGGAACTGTGTAATCGAAGTAGGAGATGGGATCTTAGGTATAAGGACCACAATGGTGTGAATGAGTTCAGATTCCCAAGTTTCATGTCAAAAAATGCGCTGTATGAATGAGGTCAGAGAAAGGTTGACGATGTCCCATTGGGATTGGTAGAAAAGAGCTATTAAACCATCGAATCTAGGCGCCTTGTTTGGGGCCATTGAGAAGAAAACCATTTTGATTTTGTCAGGATTGAGTAGACTGTCCAGATTAGCTTTCGCTTGTGGAGGAAGGGGAAGGAAATGGTTGTAGAGCTGCCAGTCGGAACGTTGCTAGCTGTCGAACATATATAATTTCTCAAGATAATTCTGCGCTAATCTCCTAATGCTCATTGTATTTGAGATCTCATTTCCATGTTCATCTTTCAAGAAATTAATCCGTGCTTGCCGCTGTCTAGCCGTAGTGATTGCATGATAAAATTTGATATTTCTATCTCCCTAGCCTAACCACTGGTTTCTAGATCGTTGGTGTCAAAAGAGTTCTTCTTGGTAAAGGACCTGCTCTAATTCGAATCGTAGGTATTCCTCTAGATCCCGGAGAGAGGTCGAGTCAGTGTCTTCTAGGTGTTTTTGAATGCCTTTGAGTCTGGCCATAAGTCTCTTTTTTTGGTGGAAAATGTAGCCAAACGTGATAGTGTTCAAAAGCTGTAATTTTTTCGAGAAACTTTTGATTATGCCATTAAAATCAGAGCTGGATGGATTCTAATTCGCAACTACAAATTGGTCAAAGCAGTTATGAGTAAGCCATGCTGATTGAAATCTAAAGGGCCTTATTTTTGAAGTGGAGTGCACGCTGTTCTTAAGAGTAATTAAAAGAGGCCAATGATCGAATTTCAGGAATGGAAGGTGAGAAACTCGGTGTTATGGAATACGGAATGCCAAGAATTGGAGCAAAAGGCACGGTCTAATCTAGCGAGAATTTGTCCTCTACGCCAAGTGAATCTTGGCCTTGAAAATCCCAGATCCTGAAGATGACAGTTGTGCACATAGTCTTTGAATTGAGAATTGATGATAGGTTGGAGGCGAGATCCTCCACGTTTATCCTGGTTCTCTAATTTGGTGTTGAAGTTCCCTCTCAGCAGCCAAGGTTTTGAGGTGATCCTCACAATCTGTCTCAGATATTTCCATAAGTACTTTTGTAACAAATGCGTAGGGATGGCATAAATGGTTGTGAAGTTGAATGGCAAGTGGTCCCATTCAATTTGGCATGCACGAATTGATGGTGAGCTAGCATAATTCAGACCTCCATATCGTCTTTCCAAAATAGCTAGATACCTCCCGGATAGCCTTCAGCTTCCACCCTGAAGGAGTGTGCAAATCCCAAATTTTGAATAACCTTTAGCACACAGACTCCACTTATACGTGGCTCTACCAAAACAATAAGAATCGGTTTATGGATCCGAATATAGTTCTTGATGATGGCCTTGAATGTCTTGCCTCCATCCCCTTGACAGTTCCACAGGAATATCAACATAAAACGGATCAGGAGGGGAAATTTATGCTGCAAGAGAGTTGACTTCATTATTAGTCAGCTCTCGTCGCTGGTCTATCATGTGATCTTGTGGATTCTCTTCCATCTGAGTATTAGAGTCAATATGATTTGCAGTTGTGTCCGGGGTTTTTCGGGTCCGGGGGTCGCAGTGGGTGGATTATGTATTTTTTACTAATCAAAGTCGAGGTTGTAGGAAGACAGTCTTTAATTGGGTCCTCCTTCATATCCCCGTGGCCCAGTTCTTCGAGTGTGGGGAGAGTGATATTTCGATCTTGTAGTATCACATCGACGTGGGAGGGGATCAATAGGGCCACGTGGTTTCCTATTGGGCTTTGAAAGGTTGGTGTTGTGGGCTAGTGAGTTTGCAAGGGAAAGGGCTGACGATTGTGGTCCATGGGTTGAAAAGGAGGGGGACGTGTTGGCCCTTGGCCTGGCTTGGGGTGGGAGTGGACGATGTCATGTTGACACTGCGTGGGATGGGATTGGACGACGTTGTGTTGATGTTACGTGGGGTGGGAGTGGACGGCATCGTATTGACGTTGCATTTAGTAAAGCCAGCTCGCCCATTAAATGACGAGTGCGTCTGTTGCATGTCCCTAATGGACGCAAGGTTTATGAGATTCTCCCTCATTTGGTCCGATTGCGACAGAGCATACGTTTCGGGTTGGAGGACCGCTTCTGTTGTTGGGGGATGGTCTGTACTGGAGACCAACGGTTCGATTTCTGAAAAGGCTGAGTACCTGCCCTTCGACCTCAGGTGGGAGGGGTTCATGTTTCTATCATTTTGTGTTGTCGTTGGGGCTACTGGTGGTCGGCGGGGGCGGTGCTGTACCTACGTCCAGGGTTCGAATTCCCCTTGTCGGTGGGTGTCGGTGGAAGATTCTCCATGGTTGTCGGAGTTGTCGGTCATTGGCTGTCCTTCGGTGGTGGACGTTTTTTCTGGTTGATAATGCGGGCGAGGGGGGCAAGTCCAGTGCGTTATGGCTGACCAGACCATAGACGAAGCAAATTTGGGGTAGACCCTCATACGCTACCTTGATGTGTTCGCCATCTAGCTCAACGATGGATCGAAGAGGTGAGCTTAGGTCAATGTTGACAACCACTCGAGTGAATTTCCCTTGGTGAGCTTCTTGTGTGTTGCTAGCTATTTTAATTGTACGACCCATAAGATTGCCAAGGGTGGTGAGGATTAAGGGGCGATACCTAGCTACGAGGAGTTCTGGGAATTGCACCCACGGGACAACGTGCGTAATATTTCCAGTCGAAGGCCGAAAGTCCAGGTACCATGGTTGAATGGAGAGGGCATGGCCTTAGATGATCCACGGACCCTGTGTGAGGGTCTGCACATAATCCTCCTCTTCCACAAAGTTTACTAGGTAACAATCGATGTCTAAATCGACAATTTTCATAGGACTTTTAAGTTTCCCCATTGATAGTAACCTGGATTTGAGCTTGTTAAAACCTAGCTTACGTCCCAATAGTTTAACCACAACAACGTTTGCCCAAGCTTTATCTAACTTGCTTATAAAGGTGTTTGATAATTCTAGACCCATTCCAAATTCGCCTTGTACGAATGAAATATCTCCCTCGAGAATTTTAATTGACTCCTCTTTTGGCCATTATATTTTTGATTTGCTATTGCTAGGGTTGGAGTAGCCTGTGACCACTGCACTATAGCTTAGGTGGGTGTTTTGTTCCATAGGTGCAGGAGGAGGGGGTCTTCATCCATTTCTTTGATTCGGACTTTTTTGGCAACATGTCTAACAGAATCCGGTGAGATGAGAGGTTTTGCATTTGCATAGTGAGAAACATATCCTGCTTTATGTATTATATACCAAAATTTAAAAACAGTAAAACGTTTACAAAGATGATAAGAGTAAAAAACTGATACTCTTTCACGTGATATACATTTTTAAGACTTACAAAGCGCTGTGTGTTTTTTTTGCAAGTTAAAAAAATGTTAAAAACACAAACAAAGAGTAGTGTGAAAGAAAACATACTCTTTCGTTTTTTGTACGTTGAAAGAAAATGAAGAGAAGAGAAAAATGAAAAAAAATTGTTTTATCGATTCTTGAAGAAAGAGTTCTTTAAATTTAACCATAGACATATTAAGTGTTAAAAGCGGGGCGTATTTTTACGTGCAGAGTAAATAGAGAATTCATATTTTTGAAGTTTATTATCGATTAATCCTTACAAATTTTAGGTATTTAATTTTGTTTGTTCTTATTATTAGTATGTTTGTTAAACGTAATAGATGAATATATGATTGCAATTTGTATTTCCGCTACGTACGTGATCCTTCAGTAACGTGTCAGACGATTTCAAGAGGAACATAGGTAGACAACCACACATGAATTATAACATGAACAGAGTGAACAAAGCAAGCAAAATGCAGGAAATAGTTATGATATCAGAGAGTTGAAATAAAATATTAAAGATAAATGATTATCTCCAATTAAATTTATTAGACAGAAATATAAGTTATTTATAAATAAGATTAGATAATATAAAAAAATATGCATGAGAAATACAAGAATCCGTTGTTACGATTTCAGCTAATGTGAATACACTTCACGCCGAATATGAAAATGATATTAGGTTTTCCTAAAAATTGAAGATTCGCTAATTTAAAATATGTGATCATCCATCGACATTAAGTTCACTTTCAGCCCAGAGAATGTGACTCAAGATTTTGTTCTGTGTTTACGAGAGAATAATATGAGACACATGAATGTACTTCCAGTACAGAGTCGCATTGTAAGGAATAGATTGTTTGTTTCATTTATTCTTAAACGGCTAAGATTTCAATATGACTGGTGTAATAATTTCTGTAAGTTGTCACTGCAACGTTTCTATCAGGAACTGAAACCTATATACCATATATTTTTGTTTTCGTTTATGTTTACGATAAAGGAAAGAAAACAAACAGAAAATGACAGAAAGAAGAGAATGGGATGTAGACAAAGACAAAAAAAAGGAATTTGGCTGTAATAATGAAATGAATCTCAGCTTTAGCATTAATGAGTTTTCAGGTCAAGATCCATATGCTTGTTTTCGTTTAATGTTTATGATAAAGGAAAAAAACAAAAAAAAAAATGACAGAAAGAAGAGAATGTGATGTAGACAAAGACAAAAAAAAAAAAAAGGAAAGGAATTTGGCTATAATAATTAAATGAATCTCAGCTTTGGCATTAATGAGTTTTCAGGTCAAGATCCAAACTCTTGTAAGCACTATTTGATTATTTTCTCCCTAGTTATAATGCACGAGACAGCAATTAGATTTTAAAAAGTTTCTGCCCGATATAGCATACCACCTACTTTCCTTTGTAAGTGTGGAAACTTGATATATGTTGGCAGTCATTTTAATTATGAAGGAGCGAACATCTTATGCTAGTTCATTTCTTAATTTCACAATTTGCATCCTCCTGCAGCCATTATTTTGGGACAAATATTCAGTAGAAAATCCAAAATCTTTTTAATTTAATCTTTTGTGTATTACGTTCTGTCCTTGACAGTGATCTAATTTTCCTAATACACTTGGATCAAAACCTATTTACCTTAATGGATCACTTTATACATGTAAAATTATTGGGATTGATAAAGTAGTTCTACTAAAGCAATATTATCTTTTCTTTTGGGACAGCAACTTTGGATAGTTGTCATTGAGTAGTAGGAAATGAATTGATCAAAATATTTGAAATTGGCAAGCTTCAAATGCATGTACAACCATTGGCACTCGGTGCATAAAGTTTTAAAAACTTCACATCTTCAGAACGACGAATAAAGTTGAAATACTGACTCCAGGGTTGAGGATAACATTGCCTCACGATAATAAAAAAAGCATAATATTATTTGATTGGTTGAAATATGATTGTAGAATAAGTTTAAGAATGTCATTATTAGATAATGTTAGTTATACTAAATATACTTTCAATTGATTCGTCTCTATTTATCTATTAAGATGATTGGCACTTATGTTTGTAGCAATTACAGGGAGTACTCGTTTTCTTGTGAAGTCCTTCATCCCTCGGCTTGCTAAGGAGTTTTCTCTACGTGATCTTGGACCTTTGTATCGTTTTTTGGGCATCGAAGTTATTTCTCATGCTCACTACCTGCTTCTCTCAGAGTGCAACTACATCCTTACAATCTTACACAAATTGGGCATGATGACTTGCAAACCAACTCTACTCCTATAGTGGTGAGTCCTGCTTTGTCTAAGACAGATGGCTATCCTTTTTCCTCTGTTAAAGCCACTTTGTTTCATTAGGTGTGTGCAATTTGCAATATCTTACTTTTACTAGGCCGGACATCTCCTTTGCTGTGAATAAGTTGTGCCAATTCCTCCATCAGCCTACCTCCACTCATTTTCAAGCCCTCAAACGGTTGGTCCGGTATTTGCAAATCACTCTTTCTATGTCTTCCTTCATCTCCTGTTGCTCTCTTCATAGTCTCACTGTGTTTAGTGACGTCGATTGGGTTGGATGCCCCGATGATCAACAATTCACTGATGGCTTTTTAATTTTTTCTAGGTAACAACTTGTTAGCCTGGAATTCTGGCAAGTAACGTACAGTTATTAGGTCCTCCACAAAATCCAAATTTAAGGCAGTTACTAATGCCTGTATTGAGGTGCAGTGGCTGCTTAAGTGGCTTACGGAGCTAGTTGTACAGCTCTCTGCGCCTCCTTGCATTTGGTGTGACAACATTGGGGCTATATTTCTTTCTTCAAATCCTGATTTTCAAGCTCAGACATGACATATAGAGATCGATTTTCATTTTGTTCAAGATCTAATTGCTCGTAATTTGATTTCTGTTGTTGTGATCTTCTCTTCTGATCAATTGGCTGAGATTTTATCGAAGTCACTTCCTAAACAACTGTTTTCTCATTTTGTCTCCAAGCTTCGGCTTTGCTCTGCTTCTCCTTCTGCTTGTGGGGGGGCATATTAGACAATGTTAGTTATACCAGATATACTTTCAATTGATTTGTTAAGTTTATAGGATTATCACGTTTAGATTGAGTCCTATTTTTTGTAAAAACTTCTCGTATATATCTCCTTCGCATCTTGTGATTCCGCATTCAATCGAAATCATCTTTCTGAGTTTAATATCCAAGCTTCATTATTTTAAGTGTCATAAAGTTTTTGTTCTTTTCATAAAGTAATTTCTTCAAAACGTTTCAAGTAGACGATGAATAAGATAATTAAATGCCAATGCTATAAAACAAGAATGCAATATTTTTTATTTTTATGTAAAAATTTCATTGTTAGAAATAATATAACCACTAAATCATTAATTTAGACTAAAAATTATCTCACAATTACTAATGCAATAAGCCAGATAAACATATTATATGGAATTATGCCAGCAAAAAATATATAATTTAAAGAAATGTCCACAAAAGACCACTTCAAATCAAAATTTAGTTTATCGTATCTTTGACAACATCAAGAAAAAAATTGAAATTATAGAGAACGTGGACATGCCTCAGGAGTGATGATCGACAAAAAGGAGACCGAGCTTTGGTGCTATGTTACCGTCTCAGCCTCTTAGGCAGTTCTTGTCTTTTCTTTCAAGCAATGTATTCTCTGAAAGCGAGTTAGTGGCCATTTAAAATAAGGTGCCATTCACCACACGATCATGTTAGATATTTTTCTATGGGATGTACTATAATTAACAGTATCATTTTTGTACTTCTCACTATTGACTATCGTGAGCTGACGATAAACCACGGAGGTAGCTAGATATATAGATGAGATCTGCAGGTAGCTAACGGCTACTCACATCACGTGCCATAGGAATTCACTTGACCGGCGGCTGGCAAGTAGATGGATTCTTTTGTTATATAAAGCAGTATCGTTAGTAAAACTTCCGATATGTGTCCTAGGTATTTAGTTCTAGAAGTCAATTACCTTGTTTAAATTAGTTCCCTAGAAGAGGAACACAAAAATGGCGCAGAGTGAGGTGGTCTGTGTGACTGGTGCTTCTGGTTTTATCGGTTCATGGCTTATCATGAGACTCCTGGAGCGAGGTTACACGGTGCGAGGCACCGTGCGAGACCCAGGTGACGGTCTTAATAACTTCTTCTTCCTTCGCATCGTTTTATGTCGTTTGAAAAAGTTATTGATTTTTGTTAAAATATCCATTTGCAGACAATATGCAGAAGGTAAATCATTTGTTAGAGTTGCCAAATGCAAAGACACATCTCACTCTATGGAAAGCCGATCTTGCAATTGAAGGAAGCTATGATGAGGCCATTAAAGGGTGCACGGGAGTTTTCCATGTAGCTACTCCAATGGATTTTGAGTCCAAGGACCCTGAGGTATAAAGTTTATATAATCTGCATGTCTTTAATTACGAAGAGGACACCTCGTCCTGTTTCTTCTTGGTTTCACAGTTAACGTATATCTCCAATAGAGTGAGGCAATAAGCTTGCTTCTCTCGCATGTAACGCACGTAAATCAATTCACAGATTGTACTGTTGGAGTCAAGATCTTTAAGCAAAGACAATTGTCTCCGTTCATATCTCTCTACCAAGAAGTGTGGGATTTGATCTTAGATTTGGACGGCGGGGCTAATAATAAATTTATTATTTAATAAAAAATAATCAATTTATTTAATCGGTCCCTTGATCATAATAGAGGTATAGAAAAAGGAAGTATTGCCATAGCTGCTAAGCTGTTGAAGGCAATACATATATATATATATAGCTGCTAAGCCGTTGAAGGCAATACATATATATATCTATATATTGTTAAGGAAAGCCTCGGAGGGAGGAAGAGAAAAATCTACGTAGGGTGAGTGATAAAACGTTTTTTTTTTTTTTTTTTGCAGAATGAAGTGATAAAGCCAACAATAAACGGAATGATAGACATAATGAAGGCATGTGTGAATGCGAAAACAGTAAAAAGGTTAGTCTTTACGTCATCAGCTGGAACCGTAAGTATGCAAGCGCGGGAGAGGAAGATTTACGATGAGACCTGTTGGAGCGACGTTGATTTTTGCCGCAACATTAAAATGACTGGATGGGTTAGTAACTTCTTTTGTAACACTTACAATTTTTTTTCCGATTGCCTAGCTACTATATATCTGAAATTCAATTTATAAGATAAGAGATTGTATTCATTAGCTAGCGGAGCTCCAAATTTTGTTTATTGGGAGCAAATTTAGAATGACAAAATTTTGATATTTCACACTTCTTTTTTTTCTCTTAAAATTAAGGAGCCGTTTGGTTTCACTTTTGTTTTTCGGTTGTTATTTTTGATTTCTGTTTTCTGTTTTTAGTTTCTGTTAAAAAAAAACGAAAACCTGCTTGGTTGAGATTTGCGATATAAAAACTGAAAACAAAAACTTGTTTCGTTGAGATTTTTAATAAAAAACTAAAAACAAAAATATGTTTGGT
>JAOTAZ010000220.1:40289195-40306164 GCA_025629785.1 Erythroxylum oxycarpum | reverse complement strand
CATGCAAATCGGAGGTCAAAAGGCAAAGAAACAAAGAAAATAGGAAAACGAGTATTATAGGTTTACTTAAAATCCAATTCGCTTATTTAAAGGTTACCCCGGAATCCGAAATTTTGTACGTTTAGTGCCTCTCGAACCATAATTAGAAACTCTACAACATTTTAAAAGGATGTTAAAACCAAATTCATTCATTAATAAGGTCATAGGTTGATTTAAAGTGTTAAAGAACCAAATGAATAGTGCCTATTGACCAAATGAATAGAAATCTGGAAATTTCAAACGCCCATAACTTTTTCATCATAAGTCGAACATTTACCCATTTTATACCGTTTTAAAGCTCGTGATAAGCTTTATAAACCTTAAGAAATACCTTTTTCTCAAATTTCGACTCTAAGATGCTCTAATCAAAACAAGGTGGCTGCCCATTTTTAAAAAAAATGGACAACACCTCCCTTAAAAATGCTCTAGCCCAAAAGTTCCAACCTAACTTCTACCTGCATAAAAACACTTCTATCTTCCAATTTTCACACAAATCCAACAATCAAACCACCTCAACTCCAAATGGCAACAACGAAAGCCTAGGCATTCTAACCTAATTTCTAACATCAACTCATAAAGGAAATTACAAGCTAATACTTGCTTTTACAACATACAATCATATATGCTTAAACGCATACAACCATACATCCTTAAACATATACAATGGAAACTTTAAAACCTTTAATATTTACATGAAAGAAGTAAATACAATGCTTTAAAGAGCATTTAAACCCGAATACATCCAAAAATCCAAAGAACGTTTACAAAAGCCTAAAATGCTAGCCAAAGCATTGTTTTCAAAGTAGGGCTTCAAAAATACAAAAGCATCGAAGTAATGCCTTATTCCCGATGCGACGACCCGGTTTCTCGCTGAATACCTGTGGAGGGGAGGAAGGGGGTGGGCTCGACGGCTCCGTGGGTAACAATTTAATAGTCAAGCACAAGCTAAAACATTCATCAACAATTTAATTTTCAAGTCAAAAGAATCTCATTTTCTAATAAATGAAACATTTACAAAAATCAACAAATACCATACAACAGTACATAATCACATAACAGACTGTTTGAGTGACCCTAACATGACGTACTATACATATCCGACAAGCGATCATGTGTAGCCGTGAACAGAGGGGAGTCCGAAATCGGAGCTCCTATGCCACTAGCGGGCAGCCGGGAGAAGGCTATAACAGACAAGTGCGCACTTGCTAACAGAGGGGATCACTACAAACCCAATTAAGCATGCAATTCACATTAGGCATTTATCTAAAATCACATACTCAAGTCTTTTTCACTTTCTATCAGTTTTCCAAACATTTTCCATACTTTTTCCATACTTTACACTATTCACAAAGATTTGCTACACATGGTCATTTCAAACAAACAATTTACAAATAGTTACGCAATGTAATTACATAACAAGGCACATAATCCATTTCTAAACTATCACAAACACCACTTCATTCAAACTTTGAAAATCATAGGAAAACATTTAAGAGATATTTAGGTAGCTTATTACTCAAGTATTAAAAAGTTACCCACCTTGACTTCTTTGGCTCGGAATTGGTTTAACTTGTCCCAATTGAGTATCTTGTCCTTCCTCAAGCTCCAAATGTCTCAATTGACCTAAAACAAAGCATAACAATGCTAATTAACAAAAAGCACCTATGCTGGAATTTTCTACAATTGCATAAACTTGAATCTAACTCTACCTAACCTCACCTAAATCTTCCTATACCTTTCCCTAGGCTATACCAACTTAAACCCCCTTCAAAACTAATCCAAAATTTCGAAATTTCTAAATCCTAAGCCATACACGCATGCTGGAATTTTAACTAAACCTCCATCATTCTTCTTCTTCTCTTTTTTCCTTCACCAACCACTCTTCAAACCACCATTAAACCAACCTTAGTAACAAAGCTATAAAATTTCAACTTCTTCTTCACCTAGGCCATTCACGACATCATCTCCTTTCTTCTAACCACAAAATTCTTTCTCTTTTCTTACTCTCTCTCTAGAAATCTTGCCAACCATCCTTTAAACATGAAAGAAAGACAAAACTCAACAAATCAATCTATAAATTTCGAAACCCTAACCCAAACCTAATCTGATTTTTTTCTTCTCTTCCTCTTCTTACCTTCTTCTTATGCTTCTAACCATATATTTGAAACAAAGAAGATGAAACCCTAACTACATACCAGAAATTTCGAAATCTTACCTAGGTTGAAACCCACGAAACCTCTTCTCTTTGCTTCTAAAGATGAAAATCTCTTTCTTTTCCTTTTCTTCCCACTTCAAACACGTGAACTAACCTTCTTCAAGCATGAAATCCCTTCTTCTTCTCTTCTCCTTGGATGGCCGACACCCTCTTCTCTCCTTTCTCCTTTGAATGTTCGAAAATTCTGCTCACTCTCTCCTCTCTTTGGTGTTTTCGTATGGTTAACAAGAGATGACCTAATTTGCTTTTCTTTCTCACTTATTCCTACACTAAAAACGACATCACTTACCTAAGCCTCCCTCCTTCAATTTTCGTTGGCCACATCATCATTCACACACTTCACATGCTTCTTTAATTAATTCCTTTAACTTAAAAAAAACCTAAGCCCAAAATATTCAAGTCCAAAATGATTTCCCTCCAAACCTTTCCCAAAATTTTTCATTTTCCCTCCTTCTAACTTAAACTTTTGTGGGCTCCCACTTAAAAGCCCACTTATTTACTTCCCCCTTTATTTTAAAACAAAACATTCCTAAGGCTAAAAGCCCATTTAATGAACCTAAAGCCTTATAACCATTTAAAACACTTCCTAATTTATCCTAACAATATTTTATGGCCTAATTTAATATTTTCTTATTCTTTTAAAATCTAATACCAAAATTAAAATTCTAATTTAACTAAATTCCTGAAATTAATAATTATTGCTCTAAATTCTAACTCTCTATTTCTTCAATTACTAATTATTGCACTAAAAACCCAAATTATTCTAACCAATCGGAAATCTAATAAAACCCTAATTTAATACTATCCAAAAGACAATTTAAATTGCCCATAATTTATACAAACCTATTTAATAAGGAAAAAGGGATCGGGGTTTAACAGTGTTTCTCAAAATTTCCCCTTGGAATGATGTATTTAGATTTGGGAAACGCGATAAGCTAAGTTTGCGTTACGTAGGACCATATGAGATCACCAAAAGAATTGGGTCAATGGCATATCGATTGAAGCTATTAGATGAGCTTGCAAGGATTCACAACATCTTCCATGTATCTATGCTTCCTAAGTACCTAGCGGACCCTTCGCATGTAATCATAGCACAACGAGTAAACCTAAAGGAAGATTTGACTTTCGAGGTGCAACTAGTAGAGGTCCTCAACTGCAAAGAACATGTTTTTTGTAATATGATCATTCCTTTGGTTAAGATACTGTAGAGGAATCACATAGTAGAAGAAGCTATATGGGTAAATTGTAGCCCCACCTATTTTTAACATGTATGCTTAGTGAAATTTTAAGGACGAAATTTGTATAAGAAGGGGTGAATGTAATACCCCAAACTTTTCCTTTCATTGAATATAAAATTTTATTTTTGGTTAACAGTATTTTCAAATGAATAGTGAATCTAAGTGAATAGTGATTTTGGGGGGACCCAATCCCGAAATATTGAAAATATTTGGAATAAGTATTATAGTTTAATGATATTAAAACGAATCAAAAATAGCTCCTATTGGATGGATTTCAGGAGTTTTGAAAGTTTAGGACTAAAATGCCCTTTGTGAAAAATAATGGGTATTGATAATTTTAAACCCGTTCAAAATTCTTTGAAAGCATCCAATTAATAAGTATTGACCCTAATTACAGTATGTTTTTGGTCAATTTGATAATAAGACGGTTACAGAATATTTTCAAAACTTAATTCGGTTAGTTGGTGAATTAAATTCATTAAAGGACACTTTGGTCCTTTTACAAGAAGTTAGTGGATTGATGAGTCATTGGAAGAGAACCAATTAGAGGGTGACATGTGTCTCATTAATGGGAAGTATAAAAAGCAAAACTTAAGACAAAGTTGCTTCATTCCTTAACATAATTATGAGAGACCAAAAAATAAAAAAGAAAGAAGAGCAGCAAGGGTGACTTATGGCCAAGGAGAAGAGGAACAAGAGCGCTGCCATTTTTTGTAAGTTTTGATGGAGATTTGAAGAGATCTGGATCAAGTAAAGGTGCTCAACAATTACCCAAAAGATTAAAGGTAAAAAACTAATGGATTCTAGACCGATTTGATCCAAAAAATTTATTTTGATTTTTCATGATGTTCATAGCATGGTTTTGATGCTAATGAAGTAAAGAAATGAAAAAGAATTGATTTGGAATTAAACTAGAAAAGTTTGATGCAAAATATGTTTAGTCCTAATGGGATTTTTGATATAAAAGTATGATTATGATGTAATGACCATGTGAATGTGGTTATGGATAGTCATTATAAACATTGGAATTATTAAATGAAGTGATATGTTATTATTTGGAAAAAAATCGTATATGTAGTGAATGTGGAAAGTGATGAAATTGAAATGGTTTATGATGTGTTGGGTGATGCTTGGCATAGATTTTAGGTGAATTGTGTTGAAAATTTGGAAAGAAAATGAAATGATTATATATTACGAATGAATATTGCTAGTATAAGTTTATGATTTAGCAATATATGAATTGAAGTTTGAAAGTTGAATTTCGTACGATTTGACGTTACATTGAAATTATGTTATTGGTTGATAAAAATGACAAATTATTTTTAGCCTATAGTACGCCATTAGGTTTTATACATGTTATTATACTAGTATATATCGATTATCCTAGTGTGAGTAAGCGATTTAGAACTAGCTCCATAACTAATGGTTAACCAGTTAAGGGTAAGCAATGTAGAAACAGCTCCGTAACTATCGGTGTATAGCAGTTAATTTAGTGCTGATAAGTGACGTAAAATCAGCTCCGTAACTAGTGATTAACTAAGTTACCAATGTATGGTGGTTAACCTAGTGCAGGTAAGCGATGTATTACCAGTTCTGTAACTAGTTGTTAACTAGTCACTGGTCAACAATGAAGAACCAACTTTGTGATCTTATGCCTAAGGGTACCATCTGGCAAAGAAGATAGTGGTGGGTTATGTCGTGTAAGAAAATTCAAGACAATAATGATGTCACCACACTTTACTTTTAAAGTACCTTGAAAATTTTGATTTAGATCTATTACAGAAATGTGTGCCCACATCGCTTATTATTGTCTTTGGCACTCTAAACCGATTGAATAACCGTTTGATGAATTTTGCACAACCCTTCCATCATTTGTTGGAGATGTCACAGGTTCGGCCTAACTGCTCGTCGTTATGCTAGTCCAAATAAAATAACTAGACTACTACTATAGTAGTGGTGAGTCTAAGTTGATCCCACAGAGAGTGTGTGTGAAGTTTATGAAATGAAATTAACCGGTGTTTACACTTAACGGAGGGTTCTGGATTTTTTAAAGAAGAAAATAAAATGAAACTAACTAGTAAAAACAAATTAAAGAAAACATGCAAAACAATGACAAAAGTGGAGAATTCGGTAGTGACCTAGTTCTTTGGTTCATTCTTGGTCTATACCCTAATCAAGCATATTTATTAAATTTTTTTTCTTTATCCTCTCCTAGCAATTATTAATCATGGGTTAACAATTAACTAGAGTTTTCCCTTAGGTTTTGTTTAATCAAGATACAATCAATAATTAAACCTAACCACCGAATAACCTAGGATACGATCTTTAGATTTAATTAGGTGGTAGCATTACGAATTAGGAAAACTGATAATCAAGGCAACAATCACATATGATGCGTCATTTAACCTAGGTCATGTTATCCCTAATGATTACAAATCATTAGTTGTTATACATGAATTTCAACATAACAATTACGAATTATATTGAAATTCTAGCAATGGGTTTGAAATTAACAATTTAATGAACGCATTAAAATCATCAATTCACAATACCCAATGGGTTCATACATAAATAACCAAATAATAAAAAATCCAATTATCCATACATAAAACCCAAATCAATTAACATAGGATAATACAATCAATTCCTAATGAGAGAAAGACATAACAAAATAATAAAAAATTACTTAACCCAGGTCGTTGGCGTCGATGTTACCTTCGAATTGGCGTTGAGATGCCTAACCCTTCATAGGCCTTTCTAGGAAATATTCTTTAAGCCCCATCTAATGTCCCACCAAAAAACCTTTATTGCTGGCCCTATACTGTAGCTGATCCTCGTTCGCATTTAACGCAGATTTTCTGTGTTAAATGCAGACTCACAAATGCCTGCTGCCTTCTTCCTGCTGAGTTGCCTTTTGCCTCGTTCCTCTTGCGTCCACTATAGCTTGACAAGACCATTTAATGTTGTTGCTCTCCTTTAAAAGCCTCAACTTAACTGCTTGTGTTTAATGCCAACACATGCATGAAACGTATGCATTTCACGCCTGCTGTATACATTTCACACATGCCTTCTGCTCCTTAGCGCTGCCTTTTTGGCCTTCCTTTTAAACCTTTCTCTTATGTCTTTTTAAATCCCTCAAACGCAGGTGTATGCATTGCGTTGAACAGAAACGTAGTCGCAGACGCAGTCCATTGCATTTTGCTCATGTTGGACTGTCGTTTACTTTAGCTTTTTTTTTCCGACAACTTGTATTTATTTTGTTTTTCTTCTTTGTCTTCCATTTTTCATCTATTAATTTTCTTTGTCCACTCCATGAAGACAAACGAGTAACGATCTTCGGAAAATGTCCCAAACGTGGTTTTTTTGACTCACTTTAATTTCTTTACTTGCAAATTGTACCTAAAATTACATATGAATTAAAGTGAGTATTTTAAGCATTTCTGTATCATTAATCACTATGTGTAAATGATTAAATATATCAACAATTAAATACATATCAAATTTCCCCATACTTAGCTTTTGACCGTCCTCAGGCAAAACATTAAAATTAAGCTCATTGACCCAAAACATTGACTCAATTCCCATATTTTTCCAAGACTATATAATCATAAACAAAGATGAATGACTTTTAAAAATCATAACAAGAAATCAACTTTATAAACTTTTACTCATGATCAATCAACATTCATCATCTTAAAAAATTAAGCAATCTAATGGTAGACTCGAAAAATGTGTTTAACTAAAATATATCCATGGGTATACTCAATACCATCCATGATCATGACAATTCACAACTTTGCATATCATCTCATTTCTCCACCACTAAAATTCACATGTAAAATCACGAATCAAAGGACCTTTTAAGGTTGTAATGTGGGCAAAGGTGAGGTGAGATGTATTTGGGTTAAGTAGCATGAAAGTCATCAAAGCTAGTGAAACAAAGCAACACTCATCAAAAACTAGATACCGTTAGCTATGACAAATGCAACATTTCTATTTCACAACCCCATTCAGCTCTCATACACAAACCACATGAAGCATATACCAATTCGAAGGAATCACTCATACAATTTATGTCAATGAAATCACAAGAGTGAACCTTCCATGCCAACCTCTACCTTATATTCAACATACTCAAATAACACATCCATTAAAACTCTAGGAAGATGCATAAACCATAAACAACTTTTCAACACATATGCAATTCTTCCTTGATACATTTATTTTAAGCACTTTTTTCTTTCTTCTTTTTTTCTTTTACTTTTCTTTTCCATTATTTCTTTCTTTTCCTTATAAAAAATTAAAATAAACTACATCAACATGGAATTTCAATGATAAGACATAAAACAACATTCCAACATTATAACCAACCCTCACATATGTACACGCCCCACACTTAGAATTTTGTATATCCACAAACTCAACAATCACAAATATTCCACTAGCTTTATGACTTAGGTAGGACATTTGGTTAAGTTTAAAAGCATAAAATGTGGTTTATACAAAAAAAAGGTATAAAGCTTAAAGTGGTTTAACAAGGGAAAAATCATGTAAATAGGGTAGGTTATTTGGCTAATGTAGTTTATGGTAAACAAAGAATGCCTAATCATATCCATGTTGATGCATGTGATAAAAATGTAGTCTCGAATAGAAATTCAAAGAAAATTGGGATGTACATGTCATGAAGGTCACACATTATCAAAAGGCAATGAGTCTTATATGGATGTGTCAGTCAAATAAGGCTCAAAATCTCACCGGCTTTGTCTACCATTAGTCACTATTCTTCTAAAGATAATGCATATCAACGAATCACAAGAGTAAAAGTACATGCTAAAGTTTCTATGAAATTCTCTTACCAATTCACACTCTAATCATGATTATATATAATCCTAGAAGCAATAGGAAATGAGAAAAAGTTTGTTTCATTTGTTTTATTCTTTCTCACATTTTGATTGAAAACTTAAAAACAAGTAAAACAAAAAAATTCAAAAACACACATGCATATAAAAAGTAATGCGAAAATGTAAAGAAAAGAAATTTACTTTCCTTGGGTTGCCTCCCAAGAAGCACCTTTATTGAGGGTCATTGGCTCGACTCCTTCTTCCTCCTTACATAACAAAATTGTGATCTTTAGGTGTCACATGTAGCTCCTCCACGTGAGGTAGTTCTAGATAGGGCCTTAGTTGATTATCATCCTCATTCAGCATCTTCCCTATCCTCAGATGCTCAATCCCGACTGAGTCCATACACTCTGGAAATATTTCGAACGTCTCTTCAACTTTTTCTTCATCATTTAATTCCCCCAATCTGTTATGTAAAGGTAAAGAGTTAGTTTAAAAAATAATCATGAACTCAGTACTCACCTCCGAGCAAAAAGATGTATCCTTTTCGGCTTCGAGCTCCTTCTCCACTTTTTCGACACAAACAATTCGTTGAGGGTTAACCTCAAAATTCTCAAGCTTCTCATCACTTTGTAAAGTTTCCGCACAAACTTCAATTTGGTACACCTCGGGTTGATACGATTACTCCATTTCACTTTGTGATTCTGGGCGATTAAGGCTTATTGTCATCTGACCCATTAGGTGTTCCATCCTTTGTTGGCTTGTTTTTGACTCTTTTCAGAATTCTTGCAATTCCTGTTGTATATCCTGTAGAAATTATAAATTGATAGTAGCCATATTGTTAACAAGTTCTTCTAAAGATGCAACTAAATTATGTTGGCACTCCGGATCTTGCTTGCTAGAACATGTGATTTTTGGAAATTGCTCTCTATCCTTCTGAAATTGTAAAGTATTCTCCTGCAATTGCAACATTAACTCTTCCAAAGATGGGTCGAAGTTGTGATTGGAAGCTTCTGGCCTGTACGAGAATTGTTGTGCGTCCTGCAAACTATCATGGAAGTAATTCTGACTATTATCCCTTCCATAACAAAAGTTAGGCTAATCAGTCCAAACATTGTTATATGATTGACAATATGAATTATAAAAGAAATTACTTCTGTCCATATCGAAATTTTTTTCACACGAAAAAAAAAATGAAAAGATCACAAAGTAACAGGAAAGAAATCAATTACGAACAAATATATACAAAACACCAATTAACTCACAAACAAAAACTAAAACACCGCACTCCCTGACAACGGTGCCAGAATTTGACCACTCATCGTTACGCTAGTTAAAATAAAATAACTAGACATAACAATCAATTACTAATGAGAGAAAGACATAACAAAATAATAAAAATTTTCTTAACTCGGGTCGTTGGTGTTGATGTCACCTCCGAATCGGTGTTGAGATGCCTAACCTTACATAGGTCTTTCCCGGAAATGCTTCAACCCCAATCTATTGTCCCATAGAAAACCCCTTATTGCTGGCCCTGTACTGTAGCTGATCCTCGTCTGCGTTTAATGCATATTTTCTGTGTTAAACACAGACCCACAAACACCTACTGCCTTCTTCCTAATGAGCTACCTTCTGCCTCGTTCCTCTTGCGTCCACTGTAGGTTGAAAAGACCATTTAATGTTGTTGCTCCCCTTTAAAAACCTTAAGTTCACTTCTTGAGTTTAACGCCAACGCATGCATGAAATGCAATGTTAAACGTATGCGTTTCACACCTACTGCATGCGTTTCATACGTGCCTTCTACTCCTCAGCGCTGCCATTTTGGCCTTCCTTTGAAATCTTGCTCCTGTGCCCTTTTAAAACCCTCAAATGCAGGCATATGCATTACGTTGAACGTATATGCGTTCAAAGCAAAACGCAGATGCAGTCCACTGCGTTTTGCTCATGTTGAACTGTCGTTTACTTTTGCTTCTTTTTCCAGCTACTTGTATTTTTTTTTTGTCTTCCATTTTCATCTATTAATTTTCTTTGTCCACTCCATGAAGACAAACGAGTATTGAACTTCAAAAAATGACCTAAATGGGGTGTTTTTGACTCACTTTAATTTCTTTGCTTCCAAATTGTACCTAAAATCACATATGAATTAAAGTTAGTATCTTAAACATTTTTGTATCATTAATCGCTAAGTGTAAATGATTAAATATATCAAAAATTAAACATATATCACGGTCCAATGTGAAATGTAACCCACCTCGACTAGAATGTACATATTTTTGATGGATGACCCATAAAGTTGATGCCCCATACATCAAGGACTTTGACTTTCAAAATGTTGGATAAAGGCTTCTCATCTCTTTTGGAGATATTACGTATTCTTTGACATCGATCGCAATGTGCTACGAAAGCTTGAGCATCTTTACACAATTGTGGACAATAAAATCCATACTTGAGTATCTAATTTGTCTTTTTGTTTGCTCCATAATGGCCAACATATTGACCTTCATGACACTGTTTTAAGATATCCAACATTTCTTCCTCTAGAACACATCATCTCATTAACCTATTAACATATATTCGATACAATATTGGCTCATTCCATAGATATCGGTGCACCCATATAGGAATCTCTTCCTCTGTTGATAGGATAGATCCGAAGGAAGCTTACTGCTGGCAACATAGTTGGTGATATCGAAGAACCATGGTGTCGCTAGGCTATCGAGTAATATCAGGGTCTCATCAGGGAACCTTTCATTAATATCATCATCTTGCGTCCATTCCCCACCATCCAGACGTGATAAGTGGTTTGCGACCACATTCTTTGCTCCCTTCTTGTTTCGTATTTCTATATCAAATTCTTGTAAGAGAAACACTGATAGGTGCTTAATTGATTATGAAATTATTTCATAACTCTTAGCAATTATTGACATGAAATTGCTTAAGATACTTAATTTGACTCATAAATGATTTTAGGTACAATTCAGAAGCAAAGAAGTTAAAGTGAGTCAAAAGCTCTATATTTTGGCTATTTTTGAAGATTAAAATTCGCTTGTCTTTATGGAGCAAAAAGAAGAAATTGGAGCAAGAGAAGACAAGATAAATAATAAAAGAACGGAATAAAGCAAAAAACCCATAGAAGAGGGCTGTTGGAAATCAACACTCATGGTGCATGTTTTTGTATAGCTGGATGTGAATTTAATGGAGTGATGGTTAAATGATAAAAGGTGGACAAGCAAGGACTAAAACTGTAGCACAATAAGCAAAATCACGCGGCAACTAAAGGCAACTAAAGGACAACACGACAACATGTGGGAAGAAAGAAAACGACAACATCCAAGAGGCAGTATTGATAAGGAGCTAAACGGCAGCAGCAGATGAAGTGAAACACAAATGTTTGGCCAATAAAGCAGTGTGAATGGTTTGTAGATGCACGCAGATGTTTCACACGATAGTAGCGTACAACTAAATGAGAAACGTTGTCATTGGATGCAACAGCTGGGACAAAGGAATGACAACGCACATCCAAGGAAGAAGAACAAAAACACAGCAAGATAGGAGAAAAACACAGAGTAGCTAGCATGAGACATATACAGTAAGCTGGACCACTAGGTTAAATTGTTAAATCAGTGAATAGTAGAGAGGGGGATAGAACAATAAGTAGCGTGAAACAAAAGAGAGGGAGGAACAACGAAGAGGTTTTCGGCTAGGGTTATTTTGAGAGGGGTCAAAGCCTTTTCTTTGGAGAGACCCATGGACAACTAAGTTCCCGACGTTGGTTCAGAGGTGGCATCGATGTTGACGATTTGGGTTAAGTGTATTTCACAATTTTTATTGTTTCATTCTCTCATTAGGAATTAATTGTATTGTCCTATGTTAATTGAATTGGGTTTTGTGTATGGATAATCGTACTTTCATTATTGTTCGGTTATTTGTGTATGAAATCATTGGGTATTGCGAAAGGTTGATTTTAATGTGTTCAGCAAGTCGTTTATTTACAAACTCATTGCTAGGATTTTGATATAATCCGCAATTGTTATGTTGAAATTCATATGTAGCGACTAATGATTCATAATCATTAGGGACAACATGACCTGGGTTAAATGACGCATCGTATGTAGTTGTTGCCTTAATTAATCAGTTTTCCTAATTCATAATGCTATTGCCTACCGAAATCTAGAGATTGTATCTTAGGTTATTTGGTATTTAGGTTTAATTAATGATCATATCTTAATTAAACAAAACCTAAAGGAAAACTCGGGTTAATTATTAACCCACAATTAATAGTTGCTAGGAGATGTTTAAGAACAACAAATTAATGAAATATGCTTAATTAGGGCGTAGGCCAAGATTGAACCAAAGAACTGGACCCCTACCGAATTCCCCACTTTTATCATTTTTCACATGTTTTCTTTAATTTGTTTTTATTAGGTTCATTTTTATTTTTTCTTATATCTAAAAATTCAAACCCCCTCTCCTAGTTAAACCTAAACACCAGTTACTTTCATTTCAACAACTTTACAGACTCTTTGTGTGATTGACCTAGACTCACCACTATTATAATAGTAGTCTAGTTATTTTATTTTGACTAGTGTTACGACGTGCTGTCAATTTTGGCACAGTCAGTTAGGAGTGTGGTGTTTTAGTTTTTTTGGAATTTTAGTTTTTGTTTATACTTTTAATAGGTGTTTTGTATATATTTATTCATAATTGGTCTCTTTTCAGTTATTTCATGATCCTTTCTTTATTTTGTTTCGTGCTTGTGCTTTATAAAAATTAAAAAAATCATAGATGGAAATAATTTTTTCTTTAACTCTTATTCTCAATCTTATAACCAAGATTGGACTAATGAACCTAACTTTGGTTATGGATGGGATAACCATTAGAATTACTTCTATGATATTTTACAGGATGCATAACAATTCTCATACATACCAGAAGCTTCCTATTATGACTCTGGTCCATCTCTGGAAGAGTTAATTAATAATGTGAACAGTAATACTTTGCAATTGTAGTAGAATACTCTACAATTCTAGTAGGATGGAAGGAAAATTCCATAAAATATATGGTCTAATGCCTAAGATTCGGAGAGCCAACATGGCTCAGGTACATTTTTAGAAGAATTGCTTAATATTATGGCTATTAACAATCTTCAAATTCAATAGGATATGCAACAGTTCCAACAGAATATGCAACAGTTGTTTCAATAAAGTGTATAGCAAATCTGATAGGATGCTCTGCAATTCTAGCAAGAAGCATTGCGTCGATGGGGAGATATCAATCATCTGGAACCACAAAGTGAAGAGGACCAATCGTATCAACCCAAAGTGTACCCAATGGACATTTGTGTGGAAACTTTACAAAGTGATGACGAGCTTGAGAATTTTGAGAGCAATACTCAAGGAATTGCTTGTTTTGAAGAAGTTGAGGGGGTGCTCGAAGCAAAAAAAGATACATCTTTTTAACTCGGAGGTAAAAATTGAGTTCATAATTATTGTTGCGATTGACTCTTTACCTTTACCTAGCAGGTTAGAGGAATTAAATGAAGAAGAAAAAGGCAAAGAGACGTTTGAAATATTTACGGAGTGTGTGAATTCAGTTGAGATTAAGAATTTGAGGATAGGGAAGATGCTTAATGGGAATGATGATCAACTAAGGTCCTATCTGGAACAACCTCGCGTGGAAGTGATGCTAACTTTAATACTTGAGGATCATAATTTTTTCATGTCAGGAGAAGAAGGAGTCGAGTCAACGACTCTAAACAAAGGCACTTCTTGGGAGGCAACCCAAAGGAAGTAAATTTCTTTTCTTTAAATTTTTCCAATTTCTTTTTATATGCATGTGTGTTCTTTATTGGTTTGTTTCTTGCTTGTTTTAAGTTTTCAATAAAAATGAGAGAAAGAATAAAACAAACAAAACAAACATTTTCTCTTTTCCGTTGATTCTAGGATTATATAGTCATGATTAGAGTCTGAATTGACTAGAGAATTTTATAGCAAGTTTAGCATGTTTTTTTTACTCTTGTGATTGCTCAATATGCATTATCTTTAGAAGATTAGTGACTAGTGGTAGAGAAAGCCAGAAAGATTTTGAGCCTGATTAGACTGACACATTCATATCAGTCTCATTGTCTTTTGATAATGTGTGACCTTTATGACGTGTACAACCTGTGTTGGACCCCGATCTTTCAGTGGAATTTAGAAATAAGAAATGGTATAAAATCGGTGTTTTATATATATGCATTATGTAATGGAAGTATTTATGCTTTAAGAAAATTGATGAGAAAAGATTTGAGGACTTTGATATTTGAATAGTTTTGTATGGGTTATGAGAGTTAAGTAAATGAGTTGATTGAAATGGAAGTGAAAAATTAGCAATAAAGAGTGAAAGTGTGAAAAGTTGTTAAATTAGAAAAGTTTGACATTTTAGAATAGAGAGTTGACTTTTTGATTTGGTTAGAATTTGAGAAAATGCTCTGCATGAAAATTGTATCTTTTGTTGAAAACTTTTTGTCGCTAGAGAGAATGAAATTTTTCGATATCGGGAGAAAACGTGGAAAAATTTATAGAATTAAGGAAAGTTTGACTTTTTGAGAATGAAAGTTGACTTTTTGATTTAGGTCAAATTTGAGAAAATGATCTACATGAAACTTATAGTGTTTGTTGAAAGCTTTTTGTGGCCATAAAGTATGCTATTTTTCAATGTTGGGATTGAGAGTTATGATTTTCTGAAGATAAGGTTATTTTACTTTGTTTTTGGAAAATGATCTTAAGGGAAAATTTGCGTGAACTAGGTTTTGAGGCCACTCGTCGTATGAATTTAGTCTGAATTGGAGAAAGTGGTCTTCATGAAAGTTTTAAATGATGTTTTTATCTTTCCTTTGATATAAAGTATGCAAATTTTCAATATCGGGGTTAGGAGTTATGATCGACTGAAATTGGGAAGTTGTTTAGGAAAAGCTAATTAGGACAGAATCTTTGAGTGGATTTTTGACTTCCTTAGAGGCCAAATTGATTTTTCTGGCCTTCAAGGAAGTTGTAGACCTTCCTTTGATCTTTTTGTTTGACACCAAATTTGTCAAATTTTGAGTTCGGGATCAAGAGTTATGATTTTTGGAAAATTCTTTCAGTTCTTTTGCTTTTGATCTGACCCTTGTTCAATCTTTTGCTTATAATTTCTCCGTCCAACATCCAATTGATTTTGTTCTTGAAGCGTTGAGTTAATAAGACAATTAATTTCATTTTCATGAGAAATTATGATTTTTAGAAGATGAAAGGGAAAGAGATTGATTGAACCTAAGTGAGAGGATTGGTTAAAGGTTATGAGTTAGAACTTTTCTAAACATAGTTCGGTATTTTGCAAAATTCAGGAGCTGTAGAGCTCCGATTGAGTTGATTTTTAAGCCAAATTAAAATTGAGACATGGAAATACAAATCATATGAAGGAATAGAATTTTAATTTAGCCGCTAAGATGTTCAATTTTTGAATTGAAGTTAGGTTTTGAGTTCAGTCTCGGTTTTGTGATGGTTTGATAGTATTTTGGCTATAACTCCTTCGATTATGATCCGAATTGAGCATTTTTGGTGGCGTTGAAAACGTAAGACTTAGAGGAACATTTCTCTAGAAGGAAGTGTTACCAAATTATTTCGTTTAATCACTCAAAATTAGGACGCAAGATATTAGTTTTTCAAGATTCTGTGTAGGGGCAAATATGGAAGATCACTTAAAAGGTTATGTTCTTAAGCTTTAATGGAAGGGCAATTAAGTCATTTGGCTATCATTTAATGGGAGACTTAAGTGATGTCATTTATACAGCAGAAGGCACGAAAATGAGCAGAAATAAAGAGAAGAAACGAAGAAGAAGAGAAGAAAGAAAGAGAGATAGAGTCGGCAATGGGAGAACCGAAAAAGAAGAAGAAGACTAGCATGAAAGGTTCGGTTTTTATAGGTTTTCCAAGGGATTTTCGATGCTCTTCAAGAGGAAAGGGGTAGAGGAAGATGATAGTTGCCTTTGGACATTGGAGAATGCCGAAAATGGTGGAAAAAAAAGGTAAGAGAGAGGTTTTTGATTTTTGAAATTTTTAGTGAGATATTAGTTTAGATGGCTTGGAAAGGTTATGGGATTGAGTTATCTATGATTTAGTGAAGAGATTATGCTATGATGATGG
The DNA here is from genome assembly GCA_025629785.1 of Erythroxylum oxycarpum. NCBI lineage: Eukaryota > Viridiplantae > Streptophyta > Magnoliopsida > Malpighiales > Erythroxylaceae > Erythroxylum > Erythroxylum oxycarpum. The sequence goes on along the minus strand of JAOTAZ010000220.1, from coordinate 40,289,669 downwards.
TTAATTTTGGATATTTGTGGGTTAGGGTTTATGCCCAAATTTTGGGATTTGGGATTTTTGGAAATTTTTGAGTTAGATAACTTGGAAATATGATAAATTGGTGAATTCCTAAGTTAATTTTTAGCATTATGTGATTTATGATGTTGAATTTGGGTAATTAGGTATAGGTATAGGTAATTTTAAGTTGGAAGAAAGAAAGGAGCTTTGGGCAAATTGGCAATTCGGGCAAGCTTTTTGCATCGTTTCGTAGTGGGTTATGTATTTATATTTCGAATTATAAGCTCTGTGTGTGTGTTCTTGAGGAATTAAGAAAGTGAAGGGGTTTTTATTTATTTTTCTCGAAAATATTGTTTTGACTATCTTGATGAAATTAAATGATTGTTTGTTGGTTTTTGAAAAATCTAGAAGAAAAATGTTTTGGAAGTTTATGTTTTATATTTTCGAAAAATTAAGAAAGAAAGGATTTTCGAATTT
>JAOTAZ010000220.1:40276410-40289095 GCA_025629785.1 Erythroxylum oxycarpum | reverse complement strand
TCAACTCACCAATACAATGATTGATATTGTAAACTACAATGCTCAGTATAGATGAATGGAATTGAATGTACTAAGAGAAAATGAGAACAATAATATAAAATATGATCAGTATGCTTTTTCTCAAGACTCTCCTTCGTTCTCTTGATGTTGCATTATTTATTTACAAGCTTCTCAATCAATATAGACGTTAGAAATCATCTTCTAGTCGTTGTTGATATCTCCTAGCCGTTGCATGATTTTCTCCTTTCCATTTGTGGCTAATTGATTTCGTCAGAATCAGTCTTCTGTACTCATAAGTCGACTTGTCGAGGTGTGTAAGTCGACTTGTGCATCTCTATAAGTCGACTTGTGACAACATTTTCGTAAAAACTTCTCCGCTCTTAGATAAGTCGACTTGTGCAATATAGACCCACATAAGAACTAAGCAACAGCTGGAATAAAAGAAGAGGCTCCACCAAGAGCGGAGAAGTTTCGTAAAAACTTCTCCGCTCTCGATTTTCGTAAAACCCACAACGCAGACCCACACAAGAACAAAGCAACAACTGGAATAAAAGAAGAGGCTCCACCAAGGAAACGAAAACAAAACAGCAGCCACCAATCTCAGCACTAGTTGCAGCACATGAAGAGACCAAACGTTGGGACATCAAGGAAGGACGCCCATGCAGACCAGCTACTCACGCATTACATAGGAGGAAAATCCAAGAGGAGAACGTGGGCAGAAGGTGAGCTGTGCGTGAACTAGTAGAGTGAGGGAGATAAATACGAAATAGAAAACAAAAAAGAAGGTAGCTAGGTGTTACATGTGACATAAGTGAAGGGGCGTGAAGTGTGTGAAGAGTAAGAGGTGGAGGTGTGTGCGTTACATGAGTAACGTGAGAGTGTGTGAAAGGTGTGAGTGTTGTGTGTGCGTTAAAGGTGAGTGTTTTGTGAACAAGTGAGTCCTACGTTACACTAAGCTAGGGAGGGGGTTACTCTCCAATGACCAGGGATTAGAGAGAACGAAGAGGAACGCGGGAGACTAGACGCGGCAGAGAGCAATGGAGAGGATTATTGTTTGAGAGAGCCGCAAAATATCAAAGCAAAGGAGGAGAATAAGGAGACTAAGGAGACAGCTGTGTTGGAAACTTGGACTGACGCACATCGAAGCTGCAGCCAAGACTGACGCACGACTTGAAGGAGACTAAGTAGCTACTGTGTTTGAAGACTTGGATACACGAAGACAAGACGCAGATTGGAGAAAAGATGGAAAACACTCCAGATTTGGGTTTTTGACGTCTATATTCAAATTTTCCAAGTTCCTCATTCCTTGCTCTTTAATGTCTATTATTATTGATTTGATATTTATTTTGTTGAACACAAATATGATTGAGCAGATTTCTTGCCAGGTTTCAAAGATGGGTAGTAGTTTTCGAATTCCTATATGATTTGATTCTGAATTTTATTCGATAAAACTTATTTGTAGCTATTGATTATTGTTTTGCGTATTATTGTGCTTGTTATGTGTTAGGCCTCACATAATTTGTGTCGAAATTATCGGTTGAAGAACTGAAAGGTGAAAATCGGTAGTGGAAGATCAAAATTAGGAACTTGTAGGTTTAGATCTAGACATAGGCAAAAATCTGCTAAAAGAATTACCAACTAGATAAACTTCTTAATAGATTTTAGTTAATTTCATGAGCCACGAAAGTCGGGACTGATTTTAACTAAAATACTTCTTTGACATCTCGATAGAGAATCATAGATAATTTGGATCTAGTTTCCTTCAAAGTCTAGGGATCAAGTTTATTGAATAAACCAGAAGAGAATAATTAGAAGTCGATCACGAAACCAATTTTGAAACCTGTCTTTTACATATTTGATTCATTCCTTTCAGTCATAAATTGCGCGGTCATTCTGTTTGTTTTAGGATTAGTTTTAGCAAGTCGTTAATTAATCAAATTCTCAATTATCAACAATTAAATGATTAGTCCAATTAATTGAGTGATCCAAGCCTAATACTTACACAATTATTTCCTGTGGGACAATATTATACTGTACTACTTGAGACCCGTGAACTTGCGGAATCCCATCATCCTCTTGTCACAGTATACTAAAATTTTATTTTTGCAAATGATTTTTAGAGAAAACAAAAATAAAATGTCGAGGAAGATGAACATAATGGCAGTGATGGTGATGATGAAAATGAAGAGCCACCAATAAAAGAGCCCATTATATAACTAAAACTTTAATTGAGGAGATTTACTAGACATAGAAAACCTTCCTCTAGATATCCAGCAACTGACTATACTTATAGGGAAGAGTCATAGAGCTATAAAAGGTTATGTCATATGTGTATAGCAAGGAGTGATACAATACAATGTAAGAAAAGATGAAATCTTTGCATAAGAACCACGTTTATAACTTGATAAAGTTGCTTAAAGGTAAGAAAGAACTCAAGAACAAGTTAGTGTTTAAATTGCAGATTGGAGGAGATGGTTCCGCACCTAGGTACAATGCAAAGATTATTGTAAAAGGTCTTGACTAAAATAAAGGTATTGACTTTGATGAGATTTTCTCTCTAGTTGTGAAGATGCTTTAATTTAGTTTATTATTGGCTTAGTTGTTAATATGGAGTTGGAAATATAACAAATTGAAATGAAAAACAACAATCACCTATAATGATTTAGAGGAGAAAATTTATATAAAACAACCTGAAGGCTTTGAGTTCAAGAGAATAAGAACCTAGTGTATTGTTTAAAAAAGAGCTTGGAAGGCTTAAATCAAACACTTCAATAACGGTATAAGAAGTTAGAGTCTTTTATATTAGACTACGGGTTTTACAAGACGTACGTAGATCATTTTGTACCTGACAAGAACTATGTAGAGAGTGATTTTCTTATTTTCTTGTTATATCTTAATGACAATGTTGATTATGAGTTTTGATACTAAAAAGATTGCTAACTTGAAGAGTGTATAAAATAAGTCATTTGCAATGAAGGACCTTGGCCTTGCAAAGTAAATTTTGGGTAGTAGTTATGGCTATCACAAGAAAGATATATCAAGAATGTGTTGTAAAAGTTCAACGTAAACAAAGGTAAACACGTGAGTTCTCCACTTGTAAGCCATATAAGATTGAGTTTTGGTCAGTGTCCTATAGGTAAGAAAGAGATGAAGATGCCTTATACATCCACTATGGAAAGCTTGATGTATGTCATAGTATACACTAAGATGGATATAACTCAGAATTTTGGGATTATTAGTAGATTCACAAGTAATATTGAAAAAGATTATTAGGAAGTAATGAATTTGCTTTTCAAACGTCTTAGAGGTACCTCTAGAGTGTGTTTATGTTTTAGTCTTAGACTACTTGTGTTAGATGATTATACAGATGTTGATATGTCAAGAAATATTAATTCAATTCTACTTCCAAGTACTTGATGATATTTATAAGGGAGCTATCACCACAGGAAATTGACGATGCTTCATGCGATAAAATACAAACATCATCAATAACTATATGTGACTTTTTTTAAAGATTAGATAATTGCTTATAGTTTAGTTTGTTGTGGTATGTATTAATTACTGGCAATCAAGGTTGCAAAAGTATGTTATTATATTGACTACTAAATCTTAGTACATAGTAGTTTTTAAAGTTAGTGAGAAATTAGTATGGATGAGAGATTTTTTCAAAGATTTAAGTTTGAACCAAGAGAAATTTATAACTACTGTGATAGTCAGAGTATGACCCCTTTACCAAGAACACTGTTTACAGCTTTCAAACTAAACATATTCAAGGAGTATCATTGGGCTTGAGAAGCCGTAGATGACAAGTTATTTGAACTTATGAAGATCACACTAATCTTAATGAGTAAGATATATTAATGAAGATCTTGTCAAAAGATAAGCTTATTATTTACCAAAAGAAAATGGGCTTAGTCAAACACGCCAAATGAGAGTAAGGGGAAGCTATATATATTAATTATTCCTCCTACTTGAAGGAAAAGTCCATATTTTATTTTGGACTAATTTCATGGATTTTATTATGTGAGATTATCGTATATGATATTTATATAGTACGAGATTTGAATTACCCACTTTACCTGTACTTAAAGTACTCCATTTAAAGGAAAAATGAGGATGATAAAGTGTGAATAAGTGGATGGAAATTTTCTTGCAGCTTATGAGTTATAATGATAAAGTGTGAATATGTGGATGGAAATTTTCTTGCAGTTTATGAGCAATAATAGAGAGAGAAGAGAGCATTGAACTATAGAGTGAAGAAAAAAATGTAGTAGAATTTTTTTCTTACTCTCGGTTGATAACCAAATAACCTCTAATCGTATAAAATTTTAGCATGTTATTCTTGGAACTTATCTTTTCTAATCCGATGGTCAAATTTTTGTTTATCTATTCCTCTTTATATGAGAAATTTGTACTTACCACCCCTTTAGATAATGATTATTCGAAATTATTGAGTTAAGGTTCATCCATAATAATTATATTTACCTTTAATTAAGGTTGGGAAGAATAATTATTGTATCCACTTGTTTGTTATTGGTTAGTGAAAGTTTTGACATCGTTTATAATCGATCTTGTAATTTTTTTCTCCCATCAAATGTTCATATAAATTCTTATGTCTCCTTGTATATTGTGAACTAATTTTATTTTACTTATTATTGTTGTGACTTTTGATTAGTATTAATTATTTACTGGAAAACATAACCCAAAAATTATTTATCACTTCCGATAACATCTTCTTATTACTTATGTGTATTTTAATCCCTTTGTAAACTAGCCAAATGAATACATCACTGTAGTACTACATTAGTTTGGAAGTGTTGTCATAAAATGGAGTTCTAGTAAAAAGTGAGAAAAAGCCTTACATCCTTGCTCTTTAATTTGGTATTTTCAACAAATATGTTGTTGTATTAGGTTTACTCTAAACTTCCTCAGTATCATTTTACTTTTTTCCATCCTTTTAAATTAATAGTTTGACGTTACAAGAAAAAGGTTTTTGCGACATAAATTATCGACAGAAAAAAAACCTTTTCTTTCAGGAAACAAATTTGGCGACGGTAAATTACCTACGAAAAGAAACGTCCAAGAAATAGCCGTTGGTAAATTTAACAATGGCAGCTTATGTATCCGTCGGTACCATTAGCGACAAAATTTTGGAGATAAGTTAAAGAAAATTTAAATACAGATTTATAAAATTATGTAGCTACTTCGGGGATGGAACCTTAATATTCTGTTGGTGAATTTGCCAATGATAAATCATATGTTTGTTGCTAAAGTTACCGACAGATATATATGTTTCTGTCGCTAAATTTACCGATGGAAACATTAACCGTCGTTAAATTTTTACTGACAGAGTGATATATTTCGTTGGTAACTTACGGATGGATTTATTTATTCTGTCGCTAATTAGCAATGGAATGATATTTTCCATCAGTAATGAAGTTATCGTCACCAATTAGCAACGGAATATTATAGTTCAGTCTGAAAATTTAACTTTGATAAATTTCTACTTCCATTTCTTACTTCCAACCCGAGTTTTCTATTCATAATCTTATGATTTTTTTGTATTTTTAATTTCTATAAATAATATAACATTGATTGATAAATTTAATGTAAACATTATCCTGATTGTTAATATAATAAAAAATAAATTGTAAACGAATAAGTAATTATTGTAATTAACTATAAATTAAGAATTTATACAATAACTTAAGTATAGCAAAACATCAAATATATTTAATATACAGGTGGTCAAGGCGGATGCTCTGACTGCTGCAATAAGGTATTGTCCCTCCCCTTCAATTGATCCATCTTATTAGGGAATTAGGCTATATACTCCATCAACTGTTGCAACTGAGTTGCCATCATCTCTATCTTGCTTTCAAGCTAGAGGACTCTCTCATTTGATGCAGACCACCTATTAAATCGAGCTGTAGTGGATGTGGAGGATTGTAAATAACATGTGTTCACTAATGATCCTAAACCAAAAATCTTTCACGACGGTCCCTACCATCCTTTGCATTAAGATACACTTGACTCTCATCAACAATTTCGAAGTTCTGAGACTGTCGTTCAATGTTTTTTTTGTATTTAGTCCTATCATTATAATTGTTTTTATTAATAAGTGATACTTTTTAAGAATTAATATTAAAGTATAGATTTTACATACATGAACTTGTCTGTATCAGATGTTGACGAAGGTCACACCATCATACTTCTTGGTGTGAGTGTGCAAAAAGAGTTGGCGTAGTATAGGCTTCCTGACCGTAGACTTTTCCTTCGTCAAAATAAATTGTTATAAGTGAACTATAATTTATAAAAATTTCGGTAAAGATGAACGAAAACGATATCGTTTGGCGTTAAGGAAAAAATGTTGAAGCCAAAGACCTAATGATGACGTTTAACATTAAATTTTATCGACGAAATCACAGTTCCATTAGTGATTTACCAACGGAAGAAATCTCCATCGGTAATTCTCGACGCTTATTTTGCCACCAACCATTGCTGCCTATATTTATGACGGCCTTCACTATATATTCCATCGCTATATTTCGTTAGTAAATTGTGGGGATACATTTTCTCAAGCCTTACCAATGAAACAAATAAGTTATCCATCACAAAATACGACAATTTTATTGACAGAAAATCAATTTCTGTTGCTAATTTATTACGGAATTTTTTTCGTCAGTAATTTTCCGTTGGTAATTTTCAATTTTCTTGTAATGTGACTTAAGATACTCATTATTTATTTATATACACATCATGGTTTTAAATTGCGATTTGTAGTTATAATTGTGACTGTAATGTTATAGTTATTGTCTAAATTATTGTCACAAGTTATCAATAATTAGAATTATATTTTTCGTAATTGTATATCCACACCATCCATAATCGCTATAATCGTCCGTAATTGTAATATAACTCGCACTCCGCAATTTTGATACAGACATGAATGGCCCAATATCTTCTACACCATTAGGACACACAAGTTTTTACTTACATTTCTCATATATTTCTGTCGAATTGTGCCCCTTAATTCCTAAGTTCCTATATCTCCACTATCTCATGACACTCACTAGCCACACCAATTATTATCTTCCTTTAGTACCTAAAATCTCTTAAACTGTCCTATTGGAGTTATCGCACTCCTCTCTTTGTATATTTAACTACTTATTCTAATTTCTAACATACTTGTTATCTTCTTGAGAGGTCATTATAATTTATAAGCCAAAAATGTTTGCATTTCTCTTGATCTAGCAGATCTCTCAGACATATATATGTATACCGTTTATCCATGCATCTAATTATTCGGACCTTTTTTCATCATTCTTTACGAATTTGATGGTTTAATTTCTATTTACTGCAAAATTTCAGACCACAGTCTCAGTATCATGGCCATGTTTGCTATCGTTTAAATTGTCTATTCAATCACTATTAGAACTATAAAGGCCACTCAATCAACCTTCAATTCGGTGTCAATTAAAATTTATGATATTTTTTCTTCCTTCAACTTTATTTACTGCTGTACATGATGTTATGGCCATCATTATTATGACCATGATCAACTATTTAATGAGGTTATTGATCTCCAGTTATAACCTATGGTAAAAACTAAAAACTTCCAAAGGCAAGAGACAAATATGTGAGGCAAGTTCTTATTATTCTTGTGACGTTGTTGCAATTGAATTTGTACATGATCGTCAGTATACAAGATATATTTTTTTTTGGAAAATCAGACAAATTTAATAAATAAGCAAAAAATATATACAAAAAGGTTCACAGACTATGCCACAAAAGGCTCGTCTAGCTGAGCCTCAGAGCAGACCAAAATAATCTAATGAACACTGCGGCAAGGGAAGAAGCAACCCGAAACCCAATCAACAGATACAACAATAACTCCAAAAAACATAGCCAAATAAAGCCCAAGCATACAAAATCCAAGCAGAAAGCCTAACTGATACATTCCAACCCGTAGCTAGCAAGCCTAGGAGATACTGAAATATATAAACTACATAGCCATAGCCCCGAAATGGCCAAGAGGATTACTGCCACCAAGAAAAACTGGGTTGCACCTCTATGGGTAGGCATGGCAAGCATGGACAAACCGAAGAGAACCTCGAATGCAGTGACCTGGATAAGACTGAGCAAATAACCTGTAAAATAAAGAAAGTGAGAACCTAAGTTACCTCCTCTTGGTGTGTAGGTTGAGAAGTTCCTTAACGTGGGAGATAATTCCTGAAAGCACACGCTTCTCAGCCAAGGCGTCATTCTTGAAGGTTCTGGCATTACGTTCAGTCTATATGTGGCAAACAATGGTGGAGAGCAGTACAAGGAAGAGAGTGATAACTGAAGCTTTGGAACTGGAAACAGTTAAGAATTAGGAAAGAATAGTTGAAAGGGTAGAGCAGTTGAAAATGGGCAAGTTAAAATGGGAAAGACAGTGGTCCCAAATAGTTTTTGAAAAGGGGCAGTCAAAAAATAAATGGTTTATGGATTCATTTGCTGAAAGGCACATGGAACAGTGGTTAGGAATATAAAGGAATGTAAGTTTATCTCGGGTTGGAAGCTTTTGCAGGAAAGCAAGCCATAAGGTAAAGGAGCATCGAGGTTTACTGTATTTGGATTAGACCAGTTTGAACCAAGGGACAGCTGATAAAGGAGTACGCAATAATTAATAGGCTGACACATTGATATAATGCTTGGTAGGGCTAGCTAACCATTCTAGACAGTTTGGTAAGGAACTATTGGGGGAGTAAGATGGAGGAGTCAGATGGCGAAGAAGGTCCAGGGATACCTCACTCCAGCTCCAAGTACCGTTACAGATCACATCAGAAACATGTGCTGTGATCGGGAGCTCCAAGCCATTAATCTCCCTCGGTGTAGACAAGGACTTCGGAATACCACGGGGTGCTAAAGATCTTCCCAGAAAAGAGTAGGCACACCGTCTGCAATCCTAAATCTAAATGGATGACACAACTTGTCCCGGACTGTTAAAATCTTTCTCCAACTCCAAGAACTATTATAGGTAGGCTAAGCACTCTAAAAGTTATGCCTGCGCAATATTATTGTATGAACCCACTTCACCCAAAGAGGTTTCCTATCTTCAAACAAAAGCCAAATCCGTTTACCTAACAGTACTTGATTCCAAGTAGTCAAGTGTTTAACTCCTAGGTCCCCTTCCTTTTTAGGACGACAGATGTTACTCCACTTCACCCTAGCCTGAGAATTAGAAACTACCTTTCCTGCCCACAAGAAATTCCTAAGTTTAGCCTCAATGTCCTTGAGGATAGAAGAGGGAAGAATAAGATTAGAGGACCAGTAGACATGGAAGGAAGAGAGAACTGAGATAACCAATTGAAGTCTACCCACATAAGAAAGACTCTTATGAGTCCAACGATTGATCTTATTATCTATTCTATTAATAAGAGATGCACAATCCCTCCTAGAAAGACAACCTGAAATGAGAGGAACACCAAGATACCTAAAGGGGAGAGATCCTTGCTGTAAACCAGACACAAGTTGCATCCTATGGCTCAAATGACTGACATCCGGGGATAAGTAAAACTGACTTTTAGAAGTATTCATTTCCATGTTTGAATCTATAGAGAAGGTATGCAAGGAATCAAGCAAAAGTTGAGCTGAAATCAAATCGCCATGACTGAACATTAAAAGATCATCCGCAAAGAGGAGATGGTTAAGCTTAAGGCCCTAACATCTCCAGTGATATTTGAACTGAGGAGAGTTGTCTGTATTAATTCTTAAATTCCTAGAAAACACTTCCATACAGATAATGAAAAGGAAAGGGGATAAATGATTCCCTTGTCTTAATCCAGATTTACCTTTGAAAAATTGAGTAGGAGACCCATTGACCAAAATGGAATAAGAGGGGGTAGAGATACATTCTCTAACCCATGCAATGAACCTCCTCGGAAAGCCTACTGCTTCTAGGGTGGCAAGCAGAAAATTCCAATGAATAGAGTCATAGGCCTTTTAGAGATCCACTTTGAAAGTGCAACGCTTGTGAGAATTAGATATGTGATAGGTCTTGAATATTTCTTATACTAAAAGAATATTATCCCCCGGCGATTCTTGATAAAAGCACTTTGACTAGGGCTTACTATAAGAGGAAGGATGCGGCTAAGCCTATTAGCCAAAATTTTTGAAATCACCTTATAAAGCATATTGCAACAGGAAATAGGTCTAAAGTCTTGGACAGTGGAAGGATGAGCAGATTTAGGAATAAGGAAAATGAAAGTAGAGTTTAGCTTTTTGAGGAGTTTCCCATGTTTGAAATTTTTTTGGATAGCTTCAGTAACATCTTCCCCGATAATGGGCCAGGCCTTTCTATAGAAGAGTCCATTGAAGCCGTTATGACCAGGAGCCTTATTAGGATTAAGGGAATGGAAGGCCTCACGAATCTCTAGTGGTGAAACATTTGCAATTAGAGCTTGAGAAGGAGCATCTGCAAGGGGATGAGGAAAGAGATTGGATTTCAGTAAAATCAAGGAAATGAGATTGGATTTCAGTAAGACCTACAACTTGGTTGCCAGGAATCACCTCAAGAGAATGTATGGAGTTACGGTTTCTATTGGCAAGGAGAGAATTGTGAAAGAACTTAGTATTGCGATCACCTTCCTTAGGCCATTTAATTCATGAGGATTGTCTATAAAACGATTCTTGGCCCTTTAGAGATCTATAGAGATCTCTAATGGCCTCGGACTCCCTAGCTAGCAGAAGAGAAGAACTAGGAGAAACCTTCTGTAAGTCCTGAATGGAATTCAAATTAGCTTGACAATTCTCAACTCTCGCATTAATATCCCCTATCTGACTCGAATTCATAAGTTTTAGCGCTTGCTTGAATTTTTTAAGCTTAGTAACAACCCTAAACAAAGGAGTACCTGTAACGAGGAAGGCCCAACCTTCTGCAACAGTTTGCAAGAAATTGGGTTGATCAGCTAAGAAATTAAAGAATCGAAAGGAGGAAGTATGTTTAAGCTGAGAACCTACCGACTTCACCACTAAAGGAGAGTGATAAAAAATTTAAGGGTTATGAATGACACAATGGGAGGAAGGGAACTGAAGGCTCCAAGAGGAGTTGATGAGAGTTCTGTCAAGCTTCCGGGCTGTGAAGGAGTTTCCTAACTATTTATTGGACCAAGTAAATCGGGGACCACTTGAATTTAAGTCATAAAGCCCACAAACACCAACAAAATGCCTAAAGTCATTGTGACTACTCAAAACATTCGGGCTAGGGTGTAGATTCGTGGGGATGGAGAATTGCATTGAAGTCTCCTGCTAGCATCCACGGATGGGAACCAACTGATAGGGAGATATTAGATAGGTCTCTCCAAAGGTGCTGCCTAAGGGTCGGATTATTAGCTCCATATACACAAGAGAGAAGGAAGGGATTTGAGCTATGTCTAGGGTGGATTTCCACATGAACAAACTAATCCAAATAATATAGGATTGAGCACACTAGGATTTCTGGGTTCCAGGCTAACAAAATCCTGACATTAGGGGATTGATCTAAATTGTTAAATGTGTCCCATCTAGGAAATAAGGAAGAACAGACACTTTGCAAAAAATCAAGAGATCTAACTCTTGTTTCAACTAAACAGACAAAAGAAGCAGAGGATTTTCTAAGCCATGCTCGAATAGCAAGCTGTTTATTGGGGTGGTTAAGACCCTGCACATTCCAAAACACTAACTCCATTCCACAATACCAGCTATGCCACAAATCTACTACTTCAACTTTTTCCTAGCTTTCCTAGTCCTTCTTACAAAACAGTCCCCCTCTGCCCAACCCATATCCCTAGGACTAGCAGCTCTCAATTCAAAAGAAGGAGAGGGAGGTATACCTGTCGGATGCTCTACTAGGGTTGATGGCTCCCCACTGTCTCCACAGAGATCTTTAGAGGAATGGATAGACAGATCACCCGTAGGAAGATGTAAGAAAATCCCGGTGTGTGCATCACATACACACGGTGCGGAAAAACAAAAATTTTTATTCCGGGACCTTCCAAAAAGCTAGGATCTATGTGTCTATATATCGAAGTCAAACCATAAAAACTAAAAGAGATCGTCTCTAACGGTATCCACGCAGAGGTCGGAGAACCTAATCGGGACAAACCCTTTGACCCGGGAATAGCTAGAATAAAGTGAAGACTGCTATATCTTACCTTATTATTGGGGAGCTAAGGAGGAGACGATGAAGGAGAAGCTTGGAGGAGAAGAGTCGTGGATGATGAGAGAAGCTTGAAAACAATTTTCTAGCAAACTTAACCATTAAGTCTTCTCTCTTCTCATATCTCATGTCTATCGACCATCATCCAATTTCCTCTCTTATATATATACTTGTCTTTAACTTTTAAAGACAATAAATGCTAAGGAAGCCTAGCATTCCACGTTGATGTCAAAGAATAATTAAATAATCAATGTAATAATGATCTTTGACTTAGTCTCTTAACCTCCCAATGACTTATCAACGTGGATGACTATATATATATATATATATTACTGAAACAGGTCTTCGGTGTTATATATATATATAAATGCTGAAGTGGTCTAGTCACACTGGGGTCGGTCCTACCGGCCTACCGGGTCCCGGTATGGAAAAAACACCGAAGACCTGTTTCAGCAATATCGATGTCGCGATCTCATCGGGACATATCCCAATCTCATCGGGATC
>JAOTAZ010000220.1:40241859-40252629 GCA_025629785.1 Erythroxylum oxycarpum | reverse complement strand
AATAAGTCTGATATGCTCTTGGGCTTAAGTGATGAAGCATTAAATAGCCCAAGTCTTCATGTCTTCAAGCTCCAAATATATCCGGTCCAAGGATTTGAGTTAAATGGATTATTTTGGGCTCAATTCTATTAAACTCTCCTCCAATATGCTCAGAATTCGCCATCTTCTTAAGATCCTTACTCCTGCTCACATCAATCTGTTAGGCGTGCAATACTGACTTGAAGACGGGCCAAGTGTGGCATCTTTGATTGTAATGTTGTCCGGTGAAGGTTCATTGCCTACGCCAACACAGCCTGGTTTTTTTCACTGAAAGGCACGTCCCTAAAATGGATTCATCATCAGAAAAGAGCGAACTGTCGGCATCTAAAAATGAAATAACTTTTTCCTTGTAGCAGGTGTTAGCGTAATCCTAATTCTCTAGCTTGATGAAGCGGTCAAGGTTGTTAGGATTTTTAGCCTGCTATTATGGTGGGAGTTAGTCACGTTTCATATTTTTAGGTTCAAGAAGTTAGTGACTCTGTTCAATTTTAATTCTATAAATCCTTGTACGCATGCTGCAATTTTTTAAGGAGTGACATAAAAGTCTCCCCACTTGCTCTCTGCTATTATCTTTATTCTTTCACAGCAACCTCCTGCTGTTTACCATCAGAAGGCAGAGTAGAAGATCATATTGCTTGGAGGTTTTTACTTTTCAATATATGAAAAGTTCCTTTTCACCCTCTAATAAATAACTATTTGAAACCAATAAGCTATGACTGGAATGGAACGTAATGTGCAATGCATAACATAAGGAATTAGCTTCCTATTGAAATATCAGCTAATTATTTTGTTTTTCATTTGGTAAAGTACCTAATGAATAGTAAATAAGTATTCCATGTTGTGACCCTGCACGATGAGGGCTCAAGGAACCAATTCAATATGCAAATATCATAAAGTTCATCATTTAGTTATTTCAACCATGGCAATTGAAGAAAATAGTGATGAGAGATCTACGAAGTTTCAAAGTTTGTCCAACCTTTTTAGACCATCTGATTGTGATATTTACGCGGAGTTCTTCTTGGATAAACCGTGTAGACTGTTCTAAAAGCTAATGCAATGTTGAAAACAAAGTCCAGTGGTGACGTTATCAGACAGTTTCTGTATTTTCTGCTTGTTTAATTGATTGACTCGGGTCTTCCCATTCACATCTTTATTGAGGCGCCACAGACTTTTCTATTGAGAAACTTAAAAGTCCATTCCGCCAAGAACCTTTTTTTTTTTTTTGGGTTGGTTGTCTCAAAACTAAGACCAAAAGAAAATTCGCTGATACCAATCAGCAGCAGCAGAATATACTAATGCTGACACAAGATGCTTACTTTTGGGGCCTTCATGCTCATTTTTTCAACTTGCACAGGATGTGATGATAATCACAAGAAAACATAGCGGTCAGGGCAAACTCTTTGGTGATCATGGGACAGCGACATTTGTTTTTATAAATAAAACCATAATTTTCATTGACATTAAAAGAAAGCTATCTTGTCAAAGATGCCAATTCTGCTGTATATTGACCAGTTTTGGTGATTGGCAATTATACGCTGTACCACATGTCAGTCGTCACCGATTTCGAAGACCACTATCCATTGACAATAGGAGGGATTTCGTGAGTGGAGGTAGCTTACAACTTTTACAGGTACTAACATTTTCTCTTGTATATATATACAATATGTAAATAGAACTCCAAGAGAGTGCTAGTCAAATGGGGAGCTTACTGCTTCTTGTGTTTGCCATTCTGCTCTCCAGCTTAAGAGGCTTTTATACTATAGATACTCTATATCCAGGGCAATCAATGAAAGATGGAGACACTCTGATTTCAGCTGATGGAGGCTACGAGTTAGGATTTTTCAGCCTTGCAGATTCTAAAAACAGGTACTTGGGATTATGGTACAAGAAATCTCCTCAGACAATTGTTTGGGTTGCTAACAGAGACATTCCAGCTTCCAACTCTCTTGGAGCGCTAAATTTCACGAGTCAAGGACTACTGCTTATTGTTAATAACACAAATGGTATTGTTTGGCAGTCCAATACAACAAGAGCTGCACAAAGCCCCATTGCGCAACTGTTGGATTCAGGTAATCTTATTGTAAGGGAAGGAAATGATAGTGCAGCACAAAACTTTCTGTGGCAGGGTTTTGATTATCCTTGTGATACGATCCTACCAGGAGTTAAAATTGGCAGAAACTTAGTTACTGGTCATGATTGGTTTCTGCAATCTTGGAAGACCACAGAAGATCCTGGCAGAGGTCAATATTTCGTGGCCATAGACCTCCATGGCTATCCACAAGTATTTATAAGGAATGGACCAAAAGTAATGTTTAGAGCAGGTTCGTGGGATGGCCTACGCCTCACCGGAGTTCCTCGGCTAATGTCTACTTCAACTTTTACATTTGAATTTGTGATAAAAGAGTCTGAAATCTTTTTCAAGTTTGAACTAAATAGTACAGATTATCAGAGGTACACGTTAAACCCCTCAGGACTTCTACAGCGCTTCACGTGGAGTGAAAGAACAAATGACTGGGTGATTTTTGCTACGACTCAGGCTGATCAATGTGACTTTTATGGCTTGTGTGGGCCAAATTCAAGCTGCAACATCAACAACTATCCTGTATGTTCATGCTTGAAGGGCTTCTTGCCAAATTCTCCAAATGATTGGGGTTCACAAACTTGGTCCGAAGGGTGTGGTCGAAGAACTCCGTTGTCCTGCAATGATACGGATGGCTTTGTAAGGCTAACAAACATTAAATTACCAGACACATCTTCTTGCCGGTTCAACAAGAGCATTGATCTTATAGCATGTAAGAGCCTGTGCTTGAAAAACTGCTCTTGCAGTGCTTATTCAAGTTTAGATATCAGCCACGGTGGAAGTGGCTGCCTGCTTTGGTTTGGAAACCTGACTGATCTAAGAGTATCGATCGAAGGGGGGCAAGACCTATACGTACGTGTAGCTGCATCAGAATTAGGTACGTCATTCTTTTACTCTTCTAGGATAAAGAATTTATATATTAATAAAGAACAAGATATCAGTAACAACAAAGATCTATGCCTCAGATTTATGCTTCCAGTTTGTTATTTTAACTGCTTTAGTCGAGAGAACAGGAAAAGAGTTTGTAACTTAATTTTTCTGCCTACAACAAGGTACCGTCAGATTCTACTAACACTAAATAATGCAGCTGATTTAAACTCTTCTGTCCATTTCAAAATGGGATAATGTAATGTAGGCTCGTCGAGAAATAGGATAAATAGAGGACGAAACTAACAAGGGTATCTGGCCAAGCTTTGCTGCGTTGTACAACTTATCTTCATGCTTTTAACTTCGGTAGCTAATACAACTTTACTTTATAATTTCTTGAACTATGTCCACCAACCATAAGTCCATGCTTTCAGATGAAAATGAACCCTCCAGCAAGAAGAAGCGAGCAGAAATAATTGCAGGAACCGTCTTGTCGGCCTTGACCTTGCTTATACTAGGGATGATCTGTTACGCATGGAGAAGGAATGTCAGGCGACATGGTAAGCTGATACCAACATAAGTATTCAAAACTTAAGACTTACCTAAATAAATAAATTAAAAAAAAAAACTGAAGACCTACCTAGCATCTCATGCGTGACACAGGGTGTTAAGCTGCCGATATCATTCTATGATAAGAAGCTTTAAGTTGAACGGCATGCCTGATTATTTATTCAGTGATTCATACATCACGTTGATCACTTCTGTTACTTTTCTTGGCCATTTCAGTTCTAGCGAAAGAAAATAATGGAGAGAATGACAACTCTGAACGCAGAAAAGAGGATATGGAATTACCTATATTCAATATGACCACAATAACAGATGCCACTGATAAGTTTTCAATAGAAAACAAACTGGGAGAGGGTGGTTTCGGACCTGTATACAAGGTAATCAAAAGGCTTGCAATTGGTGTAAGATACCTCTCTATTTACACTCTTAACAATTTGTATGAATGATTATATAGGGCACCCTGATAGAGGGGCAAGAAATTGC
This sequence comes from Erythroxylum oxycarpum, assembly GCA_025629785.1. Taxonomy (NCBI): domain Eukaryota; kingdom Viridiplantae; phylum Streptophyta; class Magnoliopsida; order Malpighiales; family Erythroxylaceae; genus Erythroxylum; species Erythroxylum oxycarpum. The sequence goes on along the minus strand of JAOTAZ010000220.1, from coordinate 40,248,593 downwards.
TGTCAAGAGGCTTTCACAGAGTTCTGGGCAAGGTTTGAACGAGTTCAAAAATGAAGTTATATTGATTTCTAAACTTCAACACCGCAACCTTGTGAAGCTTCTCGGTTGTTGCATTTATGAAGATGAAAGAATGCTAATCTATGAATATATGCCCAACAAAAGCTTGGACTCCTTTATCTTCGGTTTGATCCTGTTCAGAGTAAATGTTTCTGCTTCTGAATTCAGTAGATATGCAGCTAACATGAATGAACATTGCAACAGATCAAACCAGAAGCACATTGCTGGACTGGAAAAAACGAAACCAGATTATTTGCGGGATTGCTCGAGGACTTCTATACCTTCATCAAGATTCCAGATTGAGGATCATCCATAGAGATCTCAAAGCCAGCAACATTTTACTGGACAATCAAATGAACCCTAAGATTTCAGACTTTGGGCTTGCAAGAACATTTGGTGCAGATCAAACTCAGGCAAACACTAATAGAGTTGTTGGAACATTGTGGGTATACCTAAACTTGTTACATCAATGTCATTTTAGTTTTCAGAACATTTCTAAGCAATGATACTTCTTCAGTGGTTATATGTCTCCTGAGTATGCAGTGGATGGAATGTTCTCTGTAAAATCTGATGTCTTTAGTTTCGGAGTCTTGGTTCTGGAGATAGTGAGTGGAAGGAGAAACAGAGGATTTTGTCACCCAGGCCATGATCTTAACCTCCTCGGTCATGTAAGTATTTAGAGTAAGATCATATTCTTTAACCTGGACATCTTTTAGTTATCAAATCCAAAATACTAACCATGATTCTGACATTTTCAGGCATGGATGTTGTGGAATGAAGGCACACCAATGGAGCTGCTTGATCAATGTTTTGTTGACTCGGCCAATCTAGCTGAAGTTATAAGATGCATACATGTGGCCCTATTGTGTGTTCAACAACGACCTGAAGATAGGCCAAATATGTCAACTGTGGTTTTGATGTTGGGCAGTGAAAATCCGTTGCCTGAACCTAAGCAGCCTGGATTTTTCACAGGAAGGAATCCAGCTGAATCAGATTCTTCAAACAAGCAGGAATCTTCATCTACCAACGAAATCAGTATGACATTGTCAATACCGCGGTAGTCTCAGGATCAGAAGGAGAAAAGTTCCTCATCATAGCAAAGCTGAGTCTTTAGGAATTGCATGTGCATGTCTTTAGTTATGCTTCAACAAATACAACTCTTTCAAGTCCATAAATATTATGAATCTCTGTAATTGATCAATGGATTTGATTAGCAGGCATGACGTCAAGAAACAAATTCTGTTTCAGGCACTATCCGATGAGTTTATTGATCCTTACCACCAACACTTGAATAATTACTGATAAGAATTGTTCTCATCTCAGCCAACTCGTCGGATATAAATGAGCATCTGGTCGTCAGTGATTATAGTCCAGCACTTCTAAGAATTTAATGATGCTGAAGCTGAACTATGAAAAAGCAAGATGCGGGAAATCTTGGGTAATTTCCAGGAGTTATTTGCATATCCATGAAAAGAAAAATTGAACACAAAACCTCTGGAAGAGAAGAATTTACCCAATTTATATTCATCCTCTTCGAGTTTATTCAATAAGCAGATACGAAACTTTGCAACTGGACATGTTGGCTCTTTTAAATTTCTTGGGTATATATTGATTAAGTTCTTTGGAACTGCAAGGTCTTTTAAATTGATTAAGTCCTATCTTGTAATTTCTTCGCCTTCCTATTCTGCTTACAGCTATGGCACTGCTTAGGGTAGGAATTAGTTTCTATATCATTTTCAAGGTAAACATCTGTCAATGGAGGAGAAATTTCAAACGACAAGGTGAGTAAATAAGGCAAGATGGACATGTGTACAAATTAAGCAGCGGTCATTCGCGATTTGTAAAGTAGTCCATTAAAATTAAACAGTATAAAAAGGAGAATTTACCTGAGTAAACTATTGAAGAGCAATGTATACCAATCTTAAAACATTCTTAGTGAATATAAAACCAATCTTAAAACAAGGACAGGTTAAAGGTTAATTTCAGATATATTGATTTCACAAGTTTAAATCTGGTTAGGAAAGAGAAGATAAATAAATATTCTAAAAGTTCGCCTACCTTTGACTTAATCCCCCGGGATATCGAATTTACTGGCTCATCCAACCATTGGATTCTTTTGAAGAATGAAGTGGATAACACTAAAATAATCCTAGTCTCTTCTCCTCTCCCCAAAAGTCCGACTGCCAGAACTATTTTTCTAAGCCATGATGGAACAAACGAAACATATTAAAAAGAAGAAAAAAGACTCAATCAAAGCATTCACCTAATTCCATTCCAAAAAAAAAAAAAAGCATTCACCGAATTTCACAAGTTCAGTATAGGTGGAATTTGAAAACTCCCTTCCTCTCAAAACATATGCAAGACTTTAGTTTTGTAAGAAAAGGGTCATAATCACTTTATTCTCGTCAATGTTCCGATTAACTTGGTAATTAAACTATTTTTGTACTAAATATTAAGGTTGTGATTTTAATTGCTTAAAATGTAAATTTGCGTTATTAAGGAGAATATCTCTCCAACAATTTGATAACAAGTAATCAGATTTTGTATATTTCTCTATAATCTACTTAAATATTTGTGAGTTTGTTACATTCATTGAGTACAAATAGTTTACAACTCGGTAGGGGAAGGTACCCAAAAATCCCCACAAACCTTGTGACTTTATATGGTATCAGATCCTGAAAGACTAAGGTTAATGGCAACTTCCCAAAACACAAATTAATGTTAATGGCAACTTTCCAAAACACAAACCTCCTTTTTGCTTTGTCTTTCACCCAATCCTCATTTGCTTCTTTTCCAACCATGGACATTAAGTTAGAAAGAGAAAATTATTATTTATGCGGCACAAATGCTCTATAGCCTTGGAAGCCTTTGATTTAGATGATTTTATCACCGATAAAATTGTGGCATCAGTCTTCATTCAAGAACAATCAGAGGGAGACATATCTCAATCTTTTGTTCAAAAATCCAATCATGAATTTGTTGTTTCGAAGAGAAATGATAGATTGGTCCTCTTGTGACTTAAAACCACCATTTTTGATAAAATTTAAACCAAAATAGTGAGAGCCTCCACTGTTATAGAGGCTTAGGTTATCCTTGAAAGGATCTTTCAGTCTCAATCTCAAGCTCGAATATTACAATTGCACTCGCAACTTCAAACATTCTCAAGAAGCTCACTGTCTATTTTAGAGTATATAGAAAAGAAAAGAAACATCGCTAATATATTAGCCTCTACATCTACCCCAATGTTGGAGGATGATCTTGTCAATTTCATACTTTATGGATTAGTGAGGATTATTCTACTTTTCATACTTCTATCAATACTAGAGTTGATCCTGTTTCTGTTGATGAACTGTTGGGAATGTTTCTTCAAGAGAAGGAGAAAATTGAGCTTTTTGGAAAATCTTTTCTTGCTGCCAATATAACCTCTAAATCTCCTAAAAAAGATCTAACTATAATTCATCTACTCAAGCTCGTTATGTTAATGGAAAACCTTACCAACAGATTTATAAGGGAGGCCATGATAATAGTAAGTGTGATAGTTCCAAGATAAGGTATAATAAATCCAAGGTCACATGCCAAATTTTTTATAAACCAAGCATTTCGCATTGGAGTGTTATAATCAATTCAACAACACTTTTACAGTTGAAAAGGCATCCAAAATCTCTACCTTGATTGCCTCACCAATCTCAATGATAGACCCTGATTGGTATGTCAATTATGGAGCCATTAATCATTTAACTGCAGATCTTAATAACCTATCTGTGCACTCGAAATATTCTAGAGATAAGCAAATCATAGTGAAAAATGGTGCAACTTCTTATAGCTCAGATTGGAAACACTGTTTTATTGCTAATGGCGATTCACTTTTACCATAAAATATTCTGCATACCCCTCAAATCACTAAAAACTTATTAAGCATTTCTCAACTTACCCATGAAAATAATGTTTATATGGAATTTTTGTGAAATTTGCAATGGACCTACGAGCCCACACAAGAAGGAAAGTTAGACCATATACAAGTCTAAGTGAGGTTTCATTCTAAATCTAATTGACAATAGGCGAAGTAGCCCACTAGGTTTATATGTTAGTTTTCTTTCCCATCTTTTCCCAATATGGTACACTCATATGTGGGTATTCTCAACATTACCCCTCAACTGCAACTGGGACTGGACATCTAGTTGTCACTTGAAATAAGCACAGTGGTAATTGGACCGGGTTGCTAGAACTGGACATCCAGAAAAATAACTGAAAAATTAATAATTCGGACCAAATCTGCTCTGATACCATGTAAAATTTGCAATGGGCCTACAGACCCACACGAGAAGGAAATTTATACCATACATAAGCCCAAGTGAGGTTTTATTTTAAAACCAATTGGCAATAAGTAGAGTAATCCACTAGGCTTATATGTTAGTCTTCTTTCCTTTCTTTTTTCCAATATAAGACACTTACATGTGAGCATTTTCAACAATTTTATCCTACTTTTTACCTTGTCAAGAATATGCAGGGAAGAGTGCTAATGCGAGGAATGCTTAATCAAGGTTTATATAGGCTAGCTGGCTTCCCATCTTCATCATCTTCATCTAAACCTTCATTTTCTTATGTTTTTTTTTTCAAAGAGTGCACCTCTTTACAAGGATGGCATAATTGTCTGGGCCAGCCTAGTGAAAAAGTTATTTGAAGGCTTGTCTCTAATTTTAAACTTTTGGTAAGTTGAAGTAAGAACATGTCAACTTATGGTCAGTTTCAAATAGGGAAAAGTCATCGTCTCTGTCTTCCTCCTTCTCATATTTGTTCTGAGTCTATGTTTGATTTAGTTTATTCAAATGTTTGAGGTCTAGCTCCCATTTGTTCAAATAATGGCAATTGTTATTTAATGAAAGTTCTAAATGACTATTCCAAAAAACATCTAGATTTATTTTATGAAAACCAAATCTCAGGCCTTTTCTATTCTTAAACACTTGAAAGTTATAGCTGAGACTCGATTTAGTGTAAAATCATTGGGGGGGGGGGATATCGTAATATTTCCTCTTCTCTTTATGAATTAGGCATTGAACATAAAGTTTCAATTTCCCACACTCAGAAGCAAAATGGTGCTGATGAGAGAAGACATAGAGACACTATCAAAAAAGGCATATCGTTGTTAGCTCATGCAAATTCGCCACTAGCTTTTTGGGAGTATACTTTTTCAATGACGGTATATTTGATAAATCGTTTAATAACCTCGAATTTACAATATACCTGTCCATATTAACTTTTATACCATCGTACACTAAACTATAAGTTTTTAAAAAGCTTCGGTTGTTTGTGTTACCCTTTTTTTAGACCATAGAACAAAAACAAACTGAAGTTTCGATCTCAACCTTGTATTTGTTTAGGTCATTAAACACAAAGGATATCATTGTTTGCATCCATTAACTAATAGGTTATACATTATAAGTCATATTGTCTTTAAAGAAGAGAATTTTCCATATTTACAGTTAGTTGGGTACAAAATATTAATCATCTAGATACTCTTACTATGTCCTTACCTTTTTCATTGTTATAATTGGCCATGGAGTCTCAACCATCTCCCATGCTTTCTTCTGTTAATTCATTATCATCTAATAAGCCAAAATTCCATTTTTCTTCTTAATGTGATACTTCATCTCCCATGTCTCCTAATCTTTCTTATTCTTTTAACTTTCCATTAGGGACCTAACCTCGTGATAATGTAAGGTAGTACCTACATATATGGTACTACCATTCTAATTTTATGTAATTAGAAAAACGAAAGAAAGAAGTAAAAAACAAGTTGACAATAACTTGCATGTAAGCTGTTAGTCACTACACAATAGCTTGCTATATATGCAAGTTGTGACAACGTGTAGGACCTATAAAAGATCCTCCTCTCTTAATATGCATATGCGTATAAAACATGCATGAGATATATGGTGAGTTTGAGAGTGAACTTTAGAGAGACATTTTTTGTGAGAGAGTGATTTTTGGGGTATTTTTAGGAAGTAGTTTTCTAAAAGTGTGATTGACAAAATAGTGAGGATATTTTCTTAGGGATAGTAAATTTGGAAAACATCTTGTGTATGAGAGCCATTATTATTTTTGTATCATTTTTCACTGTCTGTACTTGCTATTTTTATTAGTGGAAGGTTTATTCGGAGTTTAGCCTGTGGACGTAGCCTAAATTAGTGGGTGAACCACGTTAAATTTTATGTGTGTTATTTTCTTTCTTATTTTACCTCTGGGACTTCTAACAAGTGGTATTAGAGAGAGTTTAGTTCTGTATCAAAGCATTTCTCATCAAAGATGGAGGCAAAAATAAGCAAGATGATTAACACCACCGTCGCGGGGCACGAACTCGGATATCACCATCGATGTTGGGTTTGAGTCATTGCGGGAGTGGGGTGCTACAAGAAGATTTTCAAAATCAAAACATTTCTTGTTTTATGTCAACTGAAGAAGAAAAACTGATCTGGCATAAAAAGCTAGGTCATGTCAGTTTTAAACATATCTCAAAGTTGATTAAACATGATTTGGTAAGAGGTTTACCGAAAATTAGTTTTAACAAGGATTTCTTTTGTGAAAGTTGTCATAAAGGAAAACAAGTTAAAACAACATTTTCTTCTAAAAATGTTGTAACATCGTCTAGACCTCTAGAGTTGTTACATATGGATTTATTT
>JAOTAZ010000220.1:40204299-40215194 GCA_025629785.1 Erythroxylum oxycarpum | reverse complement strand
TAATGCATTCTTTGCATATGTTGCAAAAGAAATACTTTCAAACATATGAATAGGAATAAGTGCTTGCTAGTCTTTTTAAAAACCTTTTGCAAAGTATCTTTTTATGCAATTGTTATTACTTTTATATTTTCTGGTTGGTCATACTTCTTTATTGCAACACCCACTCCCGTGTGACCTGAACCTGACATCATTGGTGATATCCGAGTCCATGCCCCGCGAGAGTGACGTGCAACATCAGTCAGTTGAAACTCAGTATAAAAATTTTTTCTTCTTTTTTTTATTACACTCATGTGTGTGGAAAACAATAGATAATTTGAGCTTAAAAGTAAAAGGAAGCATTTTTTCGCTATTACAAACAGTCAACAATAATTTATAAAAGCCATTGATGTACACAAACAACAGAACCATATTGGGCCCACTATAAATACAAAGCATCATTGTACAAAGATTGTGGAATACAATTCTATGGGAAACTAATGTAGACGCGAACTGATCCCGACCTCTACCTTTTACTTGCGTGTAGTAGGTATACTCCCGTGTCAAACGGGGTATTCTTCAAGACCTGAAAAATAGATGCAAATTTTGGGTGAGTTTTGCGAAATCAGTGAGGAACCATTATCGATGGTTCGGCCAATTCATGCATCACACAAGCATATGACAGTAATAGCACAGTCAGAGATACCATATCAATCAATAGATAGAAGCAGATCACAAGTTTATGAGGCATTCATGCCTTTTTCCCATTTACAGTATTCAGTCAAGTATGTATGCAATGCACATGTGACACTTTTCATTTTTATTACAGTGTTGTGACCAAGCGCTTAAACAGTAAACAGTATTCAGTAGACGCGTCTAGGGAGTGTCTATCTCCCTTCAAGCTCAAGGCTCATTTTCAGTGTCAGTGAGCTGCTCCGGTCACAACTGTTATTATCAGTTCAGGCATTGATGTATGCAATGCATATGCCCAATGTAACAGTCAGTATCACATATAGCACCATGATTCCATCAATCGCCATTGTGCACATCACAAGTAAGCAGTAATTGTACAATCAAGTCATGTAGCACAATCTCACACAGTAAAAACAAGCCATTTCACATATTCAACAGTCAATTAACAGTCAATGTATCACAGTCAAGACACAGTCTGTCATATTAGTCATAGCCATAGCAAACAATGCACAATGTGCACATTCAGAACACTTCAAACAATTAATCACAGTATATCACAGTAATAGCAACAATGCACAATTTGCACATCAAGAATACTTCTATATCAGCTCTTTCAATTCATCGGACCATCCGTGTCCGGAATTCAGTCATAAACAAACACAGTTCTAATCCTACCATTATTCCCCACAGTAGACATATAATAATTGAATGAACCACCTAGGTTACTCACCTGTACTTTCGAGCTAATACCTGGAAGTCTCAGTGATGTCGATGGATCGACGCTCCAAAAGTACCTCTATAACAGTTACAGTATATAAACATTACCAATTGGTCATTTAGAAACATTTCAGAATGCACATGTAACAATTAGAAGGTGCACAATGCATGTTCATGATATTCCCGGTCCTAATCTAAATTTTTCTATCATAAAAATTCCGTCTAAAAATTAGAAATCTATCGGCACTGACAGTACTCAATTCGGACTTCTATAGGTCCAAATATAAATAAAACAGTAACTAAAGAACCATTACCCGGACACACATCAATTTTCCATCCAAAAATTCCCAATTTCTGATAAAATAAAATTCAATATTATACGGATCCGATGCCTTAAGAATCAGGTCAATCGGACGTCGGATGGAAAAGATATGAGCAAAAGAAGCTAAAAATCAATTAAATAAATAAAAAAAGAAAAATCCATCTCGCAGTGCCAGCTGAAAATAAGCCACTCACGATTGCTACCGGCTCGTGATTGCGAGCCATGCCCTTATTCAAGCCGTCCGCGAGCCGTTAACCAAACGATCAGCTCGCGATCGCGAGATGTTCGCGACTGCGAGCCACTGCTTCCTCCTTCTCCTTTTCCCATTTTTCCAACCGAAATTCAATCAGTCATAACTCTTTGCACACAATTCAGAAAATTACAAACTATATCTCATTGGAAAGATCATGAAAAACTCTATAAGTTTCATGAAGACCATAAAAATCAATTTCACCTCTAAGGGTGTCAAAAATTCAATCAAAGCTACTGCCTAATCAATGCCTCTCCAAACAGTGCAGTATGTTGTAAAATCCATAACTTCCCATTTCTTCAGTCAAAAATTACCAAATAAATGCCAATAGAAAGATCAAAATGTGTTTTACAACTTTCATGAACAACATGTATCCCAATTCAATTGCTAAATAGGTCAAACAATTCAACAAAGCATCTGCCCACTGAAAATACCCATTCTAGACAGTAATGTTCAAAACAATATATCTTGCAAAAATCTCAAAAAATTGCATACTTTATACCCATGAAAAGATCAAACACAGTACTACACTTCTCATAAAGGGCTTCAAAGCCAATTCCATTTCTATCAAGCTCAAAATTATCATACCAGTTTCTACCTTGACTACTAGTCAATGACCTAACTTCAGTCCAATCTTTGAAAATTCATAAGTCTCAATTCTGTTATCTAAAAATTGTATGCTATATACCATTTTCAAGATAATTGCTTCCTCTATAACTTTTCAGAAGATTACTGAAGCCAATTAAATTCACAGAAATCTCTAAATTTGTTTCCAATCAGAATGTTCACAAACTCTACACTTATGCTAGGTTGTACCAAAATACACAAAATCAGTCAATAGTCAACATTTCATATCTCCCAATATACATATCGAAAAATTGCAAAATCAGTGAAAATGGAAAGCTAACTTAATAGGCTTCAACTTTCATGAAGACCATTTTCACTAATTCCCTCTACATAAATCTAGAAAAATCACAAAAGTTTCAGATGACTACTTTCGAATACTGTTCATACAATACATACTATTACCTTTCCAAACCAAAATTCAACCTCTTAAGGCTAAAATTAGACAACACCTATTTCATAAGAAATTGTAGTCAATCAACTAAAGTTTCATTTGGCACAAACCTCACCTCATTTTCATAACCACACAATTAGTTATGATCAAAACAGTGCAATAGGTCAAAAACCAATTTTCCAGCTTTGTTCCTAAACTTAGATCCTATCACTTCCAATGCCAATAACACATCACTAAGCATCCAAATGGACAAGAAATCAGTCACTAGATCATTCATACATTCACTTAGACCAATAGTCACAATTTGGCAGCACTAAACTCTTCATTTCCATGCAAGAATAATCATCAAGAATCAATCCAAAATCAAGCTAAAACACTTCAATCATACTACTTCATCAAGTCCTACTCAAACATAACCTTATACCCAACAATTCACACTAAAATTTTCATGAAATTAATGCATCATAAATCATGATTCATGAACAATAACTTCCATTGAATGCATCTAACAACTATGATTCATTAAATACATAATGAAAGCTTAAAACCAAACTTACCAACTCAAGCTTTTCCACCTTCAATCTCTTCAATTAACTTTAACTCAACAACTTCTCCACTCTCTTCTACTTTCTAATCCTCACACAAGGTTCTCATCATCATGAAAAGAAGTAGCTTGGATGCATGCATGGCTCTTAAGGTTGGAGGAGGAAGACAACAATTAGCCAAGCCAAAGAAAAGGAAGGAAAAATCGATGGAGAAAGCAAAGAGGGAGGAGATGCTTTCGGATGAGGATGAAATAACCCATCAACTTGCTCTTTTCATTCATTTAACAAGGCAAAACCGTGGGAGAAAGCAAGTGAGCATTAAATGAAGGCTAGGTGTCAAAATAATACTAGTCCAAAATGAAAGAAGAAAAGTCAAACTTCATTTAATAAACTTTAATCAATTAATCCTAATCAAAAATTAACCCAATCAACTCCAAAGGCCCTAATTTAAATCCCAAAATAATATACCCAATATTGTAGTGCCATTGGATAGTAATTTTCAATACCAAAAATCAACTGGTTCGCCACTTGGTGATTTTTTTTCGGTTCGGGAATTTTGTCCAGAAAAATCTAGAAAAATTCCTAAAAATCCCTTAAAATATAAAACACACAATGGCTCACTCAGAATAATTTTTCAAACACAATACCCACGTTAATCACAATAAAAATTGCATTAGGCACAAATACCGAGAATGTTATGAATGCATATGCAGGTATTTGTATGTGCACAAATTTCACTGTGTACCAATAATAGTATGCAAGAACAGTCCTAATTAATCCCCATAAATCTTATTGTAGGCCAAAATGACCATTATACCCTTCCAGTAGGGGGTAAGATGTTACAGTGTTGATTTTTTAATTGCCTCTTTCATCTACGGTATTAGACAGAAACAAAGCATAGAGTGCGGGAGACATGGAGCTGCCAGGGATGAATTAATCCTTGATTTTAGTTGTCCCACTGTGAGCATTATTATTGCAAAATATATATGACTCATCTTTGCAACATAAAAATGAACATAATTATTAAGCTATTTTTATAATTTTAAAGTCGTGATTTATTTTCGGATTGTTGTGTTGTTGGTATTAATTTTGATGGTTCTGGAATTAATGATCTTGATATATTATTTTGATCGTTTTATTTCGAACTTATTGCTAAAATATTAATTATAATCCCTAATTGTTACTTTTAATATGTGTGAGTAGCATCTAACTATCGTTAATCGTTAAGAACAACATAACTTAGGTTAGATAACCCGAACGTGTGAGGTTACTGCCTATATTGATCGTTTTCCTTTTCATAATGCGACAACCAAATTGAATCTAGAGATCGTATCCTAGGTTATTCGGTAGTTAGATTTAATCAATGATCGTATCTTGGTTAAATACAACCTAAGGGAAAACCGAGATTTTTAGAGCGTTCTATTAGTCTCAGATCAATAGTCCGAAAAGAATTGTAAAGACTTTAGAATGATGAAATATGCTTGATTGTGCTTAGGCCGAGATTGACCCTAGAACCGGAACTTACTCATACTTGACACTTTTCTCATTTTCGATTATTTGTTTCAATTTGTTTTCGATAGTTTAATTTTACTTTAATTTTCTAAATTGTTTAAAATCCAAAAACCCCCCATATATTTCCCTTGCATCAATTATTTTCATTTCAAAAATTAACCGAACATTCCCTGTGGATTCGATCCCGACTTACCATAACTACAAATTTTAGTGTGTAGAGTCAGGTTAATTTTGCAGTGCACTCGACACGCGCTGTCAGCGGTACAAAAGGCCTTACATTGAATGGCATCAGGGACGCAATGTAGGATCATCATCGACTGGAAATGCTGCAGATAGTCTAAGGAATCAGTCTTTTCAGTATATTTTTCAGGCGTCGGTATTTTGGTCCCGACCGCAGGGAGGCTATACAAGATTTTCGGAATGAAAGGAGAGCTATACTGTGTTGACGTTCGGCCCTGGCAGGAATTCATGGCCAGATTGATTCGATCATCCACGATTTTTTTTAGAGCTTCAGCAGAATGGCGGTCAGCCATCGCACCAACCTGCCGAGCAGGTGTTTGCTGGTGTTCCGGCTGAGACTGTAGAATTTGACGAATCAATAGATCAGCCGCTTCCTTTATCTGTCTTCGGGTGAGGGAGGTTTGTTGTGGTGCAGGAGGATTTGCGTCAAGGGGGCGTTGGAAGTTAGGATGCAAATTGGTCCCAGCGTTGTCCTCCATGGCTACGCTCTGTTCTTCTTGATCTTGGTTTTGAGGTTGTGGTTGATCATTCTGGTGCGAAGATTGTGTATGAAAATCGTGATGTGTTGGCGGGAGACTGGCAGGTAATTTCATGAAGCTGGTTATCAAAGAATCTTTGAGATTACATCGTCCAGAACCTTTCATTCCCAGAGCATGCACCAAGACTTGTTGAGTTAATGGATATACCATAGAAGCTAAGAGTAAAGTAATGGTTAATGCTTGGGCTATAGGAAGGGATCCTAAATACTGGATTGAACCTGAGAAATTTTATCCTGATAGATTCCTACATAGTTCTGTTGATTATAAAGGTGCCAATTTCGAACTCGTCCCATTTGGTGCTGGGAGGAGAATGTGTCCAGGAATGTTGTTTGGTATGGCCACTGTAGAGTTTGCTCTTGCGCAGCTGTTATACCATTTTGATTGGAAACTTCCAAATGGAGCAACGCCGGAAGCTCTTGACATGCAGGAGATTTTCGCTTCCACAATGAGAAGAAAGCATGATCTTATAGTTGTTCCCATTCCGCGCCGTCCTTAATTTCTCCGTGGAATCAATATATTGTCCTTATGTAATTCCAATATGAATTATGAATATCTTATTGTCTATCAATAAAACACACTTTTTTATGTAGTTTTTAATTTAAAGGCTTAATGTTTCTTGTGATACAAATAAGTTACAAGAGTAACGTAACTTTTGAATAATGCTACTGTATTAAAAATTTTAATGGATATATTTTATAAAAAGATGTGTCTTTTAATTATTTTGAAAAGATTTTGAAACTATAAAAAATTATCTCTCCTTTAAAGATATTAGGTTATTAAGTTCTATATCTCTTATCCAAAGAACTCTTTATTAATTGGAATAGAAACTCCCTCCTGTATATATAGCCACACCACTTCGATTACATTTTCATAACTCAGTACTCCCATCCCATCTCATGATCATGCAGCAGCAAATCCCCCTTCTCCTGGCCTTCCTTCTCCTTGTCTTCACTATATTGTGATTACGGAAGAAATCAAAAGGCCATGACTCAAGTCGTAAACCACCTCCAGGGCTATGGGGATTGCCCATCATCGAAAACATCCATCAACTAGCTACCTCCGTAACAGTACCCCATTGTCTCTGTGCACGCTGGGCCAAGAAATACGGACCACTCATGCAACTTAAGATTAGACAAGGGTTGGAAAATATACACAAAATCAAATATAAGCGCAACGGAATGAATTTAAAATTTTTTCTACATAATCAACTTTAACAGAATTAAATTAGAAGTATAAAACAAGAAATAGACAAAGTTATACGAACTTGATCCGATTTTTCGATACAATTTCCTGCTTCTTCGAAACCGTCAATTCCATGAGTCGTTCAATCGTTAAGCCTCTAACGGTATCCACAGATCCTTTTCGGAGAAAAACTCAAATCAAATTGATGCTAGCACTTCTAACAATTTTTCTAATTTTTCCTTTTTTATACGAAAAATCTTATTTTTCATATCCTTCAATTTTATTAAAATTACAACTAAAGTCAAACTTTAATTATAATTATTAATAAATCCTTATAAGATAAAATATCACATATTGACCCTTAAAGTTTCTAAAACTTCTCAATTAAGTCCAACTTAATTCTAATTTTATTTTTTCCTTTATAGACCTCTTATGTGTGACCCATTAGGTTTCTAATATGTTGACAATGATTATAAATTATAATTCTAATTCATAATTAGAATCAGATAAATTAAAACTCCTTTTAATTTATCTTTAATTCCTTAATTAAACAATTTATAATCATAGACCATGATTGACGTCTAGCAACATGTTATAACTACCCAAATATTATGAATGTTAAAGTGGTTTAACTTAACCTGTCTATGCATGGTTATCATATACAAATTAATCATTTCGTCATCTAATATTCCAATTGGAATTAAAGTATGAAATTCGTGTCAACTCTAAATAATCCAATCATATTCGTTCTTGCTAATTAATAAATGATTTGTAATTGATATTTGAAAACAACTTTTCTAAATTTTAATTTACTCTGGCCAGAGCTTCCCAAAATTATTACTAATCAAGAACAACAGAACATTATTCCTAATTATTTTAGGACACCGAATTCTTTGTTGATTTACTCAACTATCTCCACATAGTTCATACTATATCCAATAACTACCGAATTGAACTATTCCAAGAATAAGACATAAGTAACATCAAAACATAATAATTCCTACGTGAGATAACTTTGGTAATCTTAAGTCTAAGGATCAATTATACAACCATCATAATGAGATAATCCACAGACACATAAGTAATATTCCATTCGGGATTCTCATAATTGGGTCAGTTCAATGAACTTATTCGCTAATAAGCACCCACATATTTGTTTGAGATAATCCACAGACACATAAGTAATATTTCATTCGGGATTATCATAATTGGGTCAGTTCAATGAACTTATTCGCTAATAAGCACCCACATATTTGTTTAAGTATCGCCACACTTTAATTTGTTGAGATCAATTACTTTCTTCATAAGAAAGAAACAAATATGTACTGGTGTAACTATTTCATCAATACCCCGTCTTGATGAAACTATGACTAGGAACATTTTAGGAATAATACAAAAATGCAATTTGAATCTCATAATCATAATCACATTATAATTTCTAATTGCATAACAATTATTCCAGGGATTTTATCTTTATAATTAATAATTAAATAATTAAAAATACATAAAGATAAAGAATGTCTTTTATTGAATAAATTTTTTTATACAATTAAATGTAGAAGCGAAATTGGCTGCAAGGGCATAAACCAACAATCTCCCACTTGCATTATAATTACCAATGTATCGAATACCATAGCCATCTATATGTCTATCATGTTTCTTTTGACATAACGGCTTAGTGAAAGGATCTGCTATATTCTCTTTAGTGGGAACTCACTCTATCTGGATGTCCTTCCATTCCACTATCTCTCACAATAGATGAAACTTCCTGTGTACATGTTTGGATCGTTGATGAGATCTCGGTTCGTTTGCTTGTGCAATAGTACCATTGTTGTTGCAGTACACTACTATCGGATCAACAATGCTAGGAACTACTCCAAGTTCAGTAATGAACTTCTTTATCCAAATTGCTTCCTTCACTACCTCAGAAGCTCCAATATACTCAGCTTCAGTTGTTGAATCTACGATGGTTGGTTGTTTGGAACTTTTCCAACTAATTGCTCTACCACAAAGAGTACAAATATACCCTAACTATGATCTACTATCATCTTGATTAGACTGGAAACTAGCATCTGAATAACCTTGAACTCTTAGCTCAGTTCCTCTATAGACCAGAAAAATATCTTTAGTCCTTCTCAAGTACTTTAAGATATTTTTCATAGCTGTCCAATGACCCTCTCTAGGATTAGCTTGAATTCTGCTTGTTATGCTCAAAACATAAACAACATCTGGTCTTGTACATAGGATCGCAAATATGATCGATCTAATAACTGAAGCATATGGAACACCATTCATTCTTTCTCTTTCTTCTTGTGTCTTAGGACACATGCTCTTAGAAAGAGAAATCCCAGGCGATGTAGGTAAAAATCTCCTTTTGAAATTTTCCATGCTAAACTGTTTTAACATTTTGTCTATGTACGAGGATTGGGACAAACCAGGCAACATCTTTGATCTATCTCGATAGATCTTTATATCTAGTATATAAGCTGCTTCTCCCATATCCTTCATGGAAAAATTATTAGATAACCATATTTTAACAAACTGGAGCATTGAAATGTCATTTCCAATGAGTAATATGTCATCCACATAAAGCAATAAGAAAACGACTGCACTCCCACTTACCTTCTTGTAAACAAAAGGTTCGTCCACATTTTTGGTAAAACCAAACTCTTTGATTGTTTCATCAAAACGGATGTTCCAACTCCGCGACGCTTGCTTCAACCTATATATAAACATTTGCAATTTGCATACTTGATCAGGAAATTCTTTGGATTCAAAACCCTCAAGTTGTGTCATATACACATCCTTTTGCAAATTCCCATTGAGAAATGTTGTTTTGACATCCATCTGCCAAATTTCATAATTATGATATGCTGTTATGGCCAATAAAATTCTTATGGATTTAAGCATTGTTACTGGCAAAAAAGTTTCATCAAAATCAGCTCTTTATTTTTGTTTGTAACCTTGCACCACTAACCTTGCTTTATACATATGTACATTTCCATCCATGTCAGTTTTTATCTTAAAAATCCATTTGCACCCAATAAGTACTGTACCTTCAGGTACATCCACCAAAGAGTCAAAGACCATACTTGGCTAGTCTATATGGATTCCATTTCAAATTTCATAGCTTTTTTCCATTTTAAAGAATCAACGTCTGATATTGCTTCCTTAAAATCAGTAGGTTCGTTATTCATAATTGAAGCATCATCACTTCCTTTTCAACATGTGGATCTATCCTAACAGGCGGATGACGTACCCTTGCAGACCGTCGCAGACTATGTGTTTCTTGAACCATTGATTGGACATTTAACGTATTAACTTGTGATTCTTGTTCCATTTGGATGTGTGTTCGTGGTATTAGAAATTCTCTAAGTTCCACATCACTTCCACTACTTTTTTTTAGAATAAATTCTCTTTCTAAGAATATAGCATGTCTTGAGACAAACACCTTTTGCTCAAGAGGATAATAAAATTGATATCCAAAACTTTCTTTTGGATACCCCACAAATATGCATTTATTTGATTTAGCTTCAAGCTTATCAGACATTGCACGCTTCACGTAAGCATCACATCCCCAAATTTTTAAGTGTGACAACCTTGGTCTTTTACCAGTCCATATCTCATATGGAGTCTTGTCAACAGTTTTGGATGGAACTCTGTTCAATAGGTAAGTAGCAGTGTTAAGGGCATGTCCCCAAAATGAAACTGGCAAAACTGCATAATCCATCATGGAACGTACCATATCTAATAAGGTACGGTTTCTCCTTTCAGAAACCCCATTATGTTGTGGAGTTCCAGGCGGAGTCCATTGTGAGAGAATCCCATTCTCTTTTAAGTAACTAAGAAACTCATGGTCCAAGTACTCGCCACCTCGATCAGATCTAAGTGTCTTAATACT
>JAOTAZ010000220.1:40097178-40107885 GCA_025629785.1 Erythroxylum oxycarpum | reverse complement strand
ATACTTAGAGCAATAAGTATTATTTTCTTTAATTAAATATGTTAGAGAACATTAATTAAGGTTATATAACACTTTGTTAGAATTCCTCTCTAACATTAAGGCCCAATCCTCTTATGGAATTTCAAATTCCACAAAAATGAGAGATTCAAACGTTATAAATTTTTTCAAACATCTTTATTTTTCTCCATTCATATCAAATTATGATTTTTATTATATATCTTGAAACTTACGAAATCCTTCATTCCAAAATCTCCTTGCCAAAGATTTGATCAAAAAAAGTGGCTAAATCACAAGTTTCTAATAGGTGTTATAGATGAAGTCAAAAGCTTTTCCTTCTATGTCTGTTTAATTTAATCATGTGAGATAAAATCACAACAAAAATAATAGAACAGTGTCTAAAATTGGAGTAAAAAATTGAAACTTGTTTAGAATGGTTACGAAAGGAAGAAAACCAGAAAATAGCCTAGAGTTTGAGGACCAAACATGGGTTTATTTCATGTATATATGTGTGTGGGAGTTTGTGTTTTGGAAATGGAGTAGAATTTTATTTGTTATTTATGCATATAGGAATGGAAGCTTGACTAGATCTCAAAGACAAGACAATTGACCTCCTTAGAGTCACGAGTTTGAGAAGAAATGAATATCACACTTGAAAGGAAGTTGAAATCAACTCAGCATCTCATGTAAAGCATTAGTCAAAGTTTGGCCTCTTGATCGTCCAAAATTGTCTTTTAATGGAACCACAAAACTTTAATGGGTCATAGAAGAGAATTTGTTGGTGAGATGACTTGAGATATCATTCACGACTAATTACATTTTAGTTCTTTAAGGTAGGTGAAGATATATGAATTACCACATTAGATGTCATGTAAGTCATTATATGGTTCAATTATGTTGGAATTCAATGATTACGTGCCCAGTAAGTTTGATTACTAGCTTAAGTCAAGGATAAGATCATTTTGACATATGCTTTGACATATGCTATAAGTCAGAGATAACTCAGAAGCCTAATAGTGGGTCTCTGTACGAGGAAATAATTTTATTTCTTAGTCAACCAGAGCCGGCTCTAATAGCAAATCAGCGAAAAAGATATAACTGCCCACGTTTTTATTTGAGATAATAATGTTGCTAACATTTTTTAAATCGAGTCCTTTCGCAAGGACTTAACTACCAAGTCCAAGTATAATCAAGTGCGTTGGGATAATTTGTGATACCTTTATTATGATAAAAATAAAAATTAGAAGATTCAATTATGAAATCGTCTTACTAATAATAACTGGTGATTAAATATTTGATAAAGTATTCAAGTTTATACTAACTTAATGATCACAATTCAGTTTATAATTACTTAAAAGGAATTTATTGGTAATATTACTTAAAAGAAGATGGAAAAACATGCCAAAGGTTAATGAAGTTTTTAATTTGGGTGGTGCAAAAGAAATTGAAAATTATAGATAAAATGTTCAAAAGACAAAATTGAAGTGAAGGGCGAGGGAATGGGCGGCGGCAGACGTGGTGGAGGGGCGGCGGTGCGGAGTGGCGACGTCAGAGACCCAAGAGAGGATGACTTTTAATGCCGAAACAGGTCAACCAGGGTGGGGTCCACGCGGCGTGCACGCGTGCGTCGACATATGGGTCCACCTGCCAATTTCTTCCTATTCCTCGAAGTCAGAGCCCGGAAAATGACTTGCCAATTAATTAATTACCCTTTAATCTAATTCTAGTTTAATTAATGTCCATCGTCTTCAAACGTTTAATGATTAAATAGGAGCTATTAACTAGTAAGAGAACCATTTCCACACATTAACGTCCCACCATCAATCTTCAATCTTCAGCCAACTTGACACGAGAATCCCATAATTAAACTCTTTTACTTTACTAGGTTTGCAGTTCTATTAGTCGGCTGCACTGTCTTCTTTAACTGCTTAGTAAAATTATGATATCTTTTTCTTCTGTAGGTTGTAGAGTTAATTGTCCTTGAACTAGTTATCAGCAGCCTTCATCCTATTTCAAGTATGGCAATTTGAGGCTTTTATCGCCAATTAATCACTTAATCTAAACTCAGTTATCTCCATTCGTTGAGGTAAGTACATATTTGTTTGTGAAATCATATCCCCTTATGCCTATCCTACTGAGACAACCCAAAAGAAAGAAATAAAAAAAAGGAAATACTATAGTTGTAAGATGAGTTTATGTCAAAATCTTACCTTGACAATCATTTCTTTTATCGTTAATTAAGATAATAATTTTTTGTCTTTTATGATAAATAATTTTCATTTTATTTTATTTTTTAATTATATAACATTAACTTTTTCTAATTTAAATCCTTTCTATTAACTCTCTTAACAAAAAAACATACATGGCATGTCATATCATCAACCATATGAAATGACAAGCACATAAATATCAACTCAGATTCCCACATTAATGTATGGCATATTTAGGTAATTTCACTCAAATTTGCCATGCCACATGAAAATCTACTAATGTAAACCCTAAATAAATAGTAATGAGAATTATTTAGCAAAGAATAATAATAAAAATGAAAGGGCTTTCTTTGAGAAACTTAGAATAGAGAAACTTATTTTTTAAGAACAAGTTTCTCAAATTTTCCTCATAAAATTTGGATATTTATTTTTACTTATTCTTATTATTAGTATATTTGTTAAACATGATAAATAAATACATTATCATAACTTTTATTTCCGCTGCGTATGCAATCCTTGAAATAGCAATTAAGCACACAAGTTAGTATGAAAAAGAAAAGAACGCAAACAAAGCACCCATGTTCGGCTGATCAAACTACAACAATTCATAGAAAATCATAAAGATAATTACTTTTCGTTAAAATTTATCCAATCCCTTGAGAAGCGGAAGAAATCTGTACTTAAAAAATGCAGGATACAAAGACGAAAGTAGAGTCGATGACGCAAGAAGCACTCTATTGTTAGTTTTAAGTGGGCCAGATCAAATATTCCATAGTTTTTTTTTTTACAAATTTCGACCAAATAAATTTTTATTTTTAATTTTTATGTTAAAAAGCTTAACTAAATTAGTTTTATTTTTTAATAAGAATAAAAACCAAAAATAAAAAACTAAAACTAAAACTAAAACCACAACAGAAAAACAGAAGTAGAGTCAAACTGCCTTTTAAGTGATTTATCTAAATTTTTTTAATTTAAATTCATAAAAATTATAAAATATTAGTCGGAATTTTTGAAGATAAAGTGGTTATTCTAAATTTAGTGATTTTTTGAATATTTGTTTATTACTGAAAGTTATTAATAATTTTTCGAGGAAATTTTGTGATTTCCTTAAATTTTTGTCACAAGATAAGATTGAAGACTATTTATAAAATTTATAGAAAATTGTTTAGAGAAAATTTACTTATTAAGGCAAATTTTGTCACTTATTATCCAAGAGTGAAGATTGTCGAAGGGAACTTATACATGTAAGAACATATTTTTATCATGTTTTATAATTGTTCAATTAAATCTAATAGATTAAATAAAATATGTTTTTTTTTGTATTGATTACCTAGCGTTTGTTATGTATATTTTCTCAGGCTTGTTTATTTTTGTTATTAATTCTTGTCGAGTGTACATAATACAAACAAATAATTTAATTATTTATTGTCCATTTGTCTTAAAATTTTCTATTAATATTGGGTTATAATAAAGATTCTCGTTAAGTCACTTCCTCTTTGTAGTAGATATAGATGAGCTTACTAAGAACATCCAATGTGATGTGCATTGGTATATGTTTTTTTACTACTGACATTAGTTTAGTGGACGAAACAAAAGAGAGTGTTAATATCAAGCTAAAACTTTGAAGGGTTAAATTAGAGTCAAAGGGTTTTTTAATTGGGTAGGACTAAAGTAGAGTACTTAGAGTATAATTTTTTAAGTCATAGGATTGCGTTCGATGTGGAGACCAAGATTGGTATATAAGTTATGCTACAGAAAGATTGTTTTAAGTACCTTAGATCCATCATCCAAAACAATGGTGAGATAAATGATGACATAGTTCTCTATGTTAAATCAGGGTGGCTTAAATAGAAGGGGGCCTTAGGAGTTATATGTGACAAGAAGATACCATTCAAGCTAAAAGGTAAATTATACTATTTCATAATTAACTTGTTCATGCTCAATGAAGCAGAGTGCTGGTCTATCATACAGATGCATAATCCTAAGTTAATGATAGTAGAAATAAGGATGCTTCGTTAAATGTATAACTTTATAAGAAGAGATAAGGTTAGGAGTGTAATGATAAGAGACAAGTTGGAGGTGGCTAACATTGATAATAAAGTAAAGAAGACAAGGCTTAGGTGGTTTCGACATGTTATGAGGAGAAATAATGATGCCCTAGTAAGTAGATGTAAGAAGATTATGCTCAATAATTGTAACAGAAGAAGAGGAAGACCCAATAAGAATTGAGGGAAGGTGATCAGGAATGATATGACCCTACTAAAGCTTGCTGAGGACTTAACCATTATTAGGAAACTTTCCCGATTTACGATACAGGTAGAGGATCCTACATAGAGAGATATTTCTCTTTTTATAGACCTTTTGAACATTTTCCTTAGTTCTTTTAGCCTAAAAACTTTTTTTATTTATAACACTTTATTTATTTTATTTATTTCTTTCATATTTTTCTTTTATAATTGTTTGTTTGTTTTATTTACTTGTTTTTTCTTTATTGTCTATTTATTTATTTACTTACTTTTATCCTTATTTTGATCTTGATCTTGATTTTTATTTATGTAATTAATTGTATATGTATTTAATTAATATTTTCTTCTAACCATTTTCATAAACTTTTTTCTCATATGGTTTATTGAAAATAACCTCTGTACTAGCTAAGGGCAAGGCTGTATATGTTTAGACCTCCCTAAACTTCGCATCTTAATAGGATTCCTAATAAGACATTATTGTTGTTATTTTTTTCTTAAGATTTTGTTTAATAAGTGCCCTTTTATTTATTTATTTATTTTAGTAATTTTGCTTCATTCGTAAGTTTCTTTTGTTACCGTATTTAATGGTTTGAACGTCTCTCAATGGAACGAACAAGTCAATTTCCACTTAGGTTTTTTGGATCTTAACTTGGAACTTTTGGAAGAACAACCCGTTACTATTACTGATTTAAGCAATGAAGAAGAGAAGTCCAAATATAAAGCTTGGATACAATCCAATAAATTAAGCCTTATGTTTATGCAAATGACTATAACGAATAACATTAAGACTATTATTCCACAAAAAGAAAATGCAAAGGAATACCTAAAGTTTGTGGAAGAACGCTTTTGTTCTATAGGCAAGTCACTAGCTGGTACACTAATGACACAACTTACAACCATGAATTTTGATGGGTCACGAAGTATACAAGAAGATACCATTGAGATGACTAATATTGCAGTAAGATTAAAGACATTAGGTAGGCTGTAGATGACTCCTTTCTGGATTAGTTTATTCTGAACTCACTGCCTCCTGAATATGGCACTTTTCAAATTAGCTATAACACTATTAAGGATAAGTGGGATGTTAATGAATTGACTGGTAAGCTTATTCAAGAGGAAAATAGACTACAGAACATGGAAAGTCATTCAGTCAACCTCACATTTCAAGGAGCTAGTGAAGCACCAAAGGTCAACGCCAAAAGTTTTAAGAAAAAGAAAAGGTCTGCTAAAGCATTTCAGGTTGAAAAGAAGGAACAAAATAATGATAGATGTCGGTTCTGTAAGAAAGAAGGACACTATCAGAAAAATTGCCTTAAACGTAAGACATGATTTAAAAAGAAAGGTATATATAAGACTTTTGTATGTTTCGAATCTAATTTACTTGATGTTCCTCATAATACTTGGTGGCTTGATTCTAGAGTTATTACTTATGTATCTAATACAATGTAGGGATTCCTTACGATTCAAACCACAAGCCAAACTGAGAATTTCCTATATATAGGAAATTGGACAAGGCTAGAATTGAAGGCATAACGTTTGGTCATAGATACTGGTTATTATTTAGACCTATCAAAGACTCTTTATGTACCTTCAATTTTTAGAACCTGATTTCTGTTTCAAAGTTAGATGATTATGGTATTAATTTTACTATTGGACACGATTGTTTCAATTTATATAAGAATTCTAGACTTATTGGTTTTGGTAGTCTTGTTGATGGTTTATATAAATTGAAACTTGATGATCCATTTTATGAATCCTTTCTTACTAGGCATCAAAGTATTGGAATTAAGTGCAATATGCTTAATAAAAGCTTAGCTTTTTTGCGGCATAAACTTTTGAGTCATATATCCAAAGAAAGATTAGAAAGAGTAGTAAAGAATGAGATTCTACAAAATCTAGATATCACTGATCTTAGTTTGTGTGTGGATTGCATTAAAGGAAAGCAAACTAGACATAACAAGAAAGGAGCCATAAGAAGCACTAACTTCTTGAAATTATACACATTGATGTATGTGAACCTTTTGATACTTCATCTTTTAGTGGAGAAAAATATTTTATCACCTTTATTTACTACAAGAAAATTGTTGTTTAGTGACAAATATTACCGAATAAAAACCTAAACATTCCATCGGTAAGATAATTTAGTGACAGAATTTATCACGACCGTAGGTCATACTTTTTTACGAATAATAGAATATCTGTTGGTAAATATATTGATGGACAATTTATGTAACTGTCGGTGAATATACTTCGGCAGATTTGCAGACGATGTTGCTTATTCCGTCGGTAAATTTATTTCAACATTATCGACAGTTATATTTGTTCCGTCAATGAGTATACTGACAATTATTTTGCAGCAAATCCTATCGGTAAAGTTGGCAATGGAATTGGTTATTTCTTTTCTTACTTACTATCAATATTACTGATGATTTGTTGTTTTCCATCAGTAAATAAAATTGATTTTATCGACACACTTTTATTTTTTCGTCCGTATATTAACAAAAATTTAAAAAATATCCCGTCATTAAATTTTATTTGATGATCTTATGGCTCATGAATAATTTAAATTGTAACATCTCGTCCCCATATTAAGGGTTAAGACCCGAAATTTCAGTACAAGCGGACTTAAAGAGAAACTAAGACAATGTATTTTCTTGTTCATACATCATGTTAGCATATATGCATTTAAATATGGAATGTTTTTGTATAAAAAGTGGTACATGTATTCATTGACAATTATCGGGTATAATTGATATTAAATGTGATTTTATTAAAAACGAGGAGTAGAAAGAGTGATCTCGGTATGAGTTGTGATAAGGAAAGATTTAGAAATAAAATTGGTAGTGATCTGGAAAATGTTCACTAAGTATGTTTCGGTCTGTTAGCCATAACTTCTCCTCTAGTTGTCCAAACAAGTTGATTCTTAATTTGGATTAAACTAGAAATATATGGCTACATTTTGCATGTGGACATCGAATTTCAATTCTATCTCTACGAATCCCAAAAGTTTTCATGAAGTTAAGATTTTGGTGCAGTATATATCAGCAAAGTTTCCTTCTGAAAAGTTGTAGATTTTTCCTTTATCTTTCCAACTCTGTATAGTGTGAAAAATTTAGACATCGGAGTCAAAGGTTATGATGTTTACAAGTGGAAATGTTCTGGAGCAAAAATAAGATGAAGTTACTGTTCATTCACTTCGTCTGATCACTGCTCATTCACTTCGTCTGATCACTGTTCATCCACTTTGTCTTAGTACTGTTCATCTAAGACAAAGCAAGACGAAGTTACTGTTCATCTTCTAACTTCTGTTCTATTTTCGATCCCTTAGAAGATAGAATGGGCCTTTAAAGTCTTCATAAAAGTTGTAGATCTCGCTGTCTTCTTTCAAATGGTTTAGAAATGAAATCGACTAGACATTTGTAAGGAAAGTTATGGCAATTTTTCCAACCTTGTTTTGTCTGATGACATCACTTCGTCTAAAAAATGACGACATATAGTCTGATCCATTTTCTACCCCTCATATGAAATAATTTGCCTTTGACTTCTTCATAAAAGTTATAGATCTAGAACGCTTCTTTCCAATGGTCCAAAAATGAAGTCAATCTGACATCTGTAGCAAAGGTTATGGCATTCGCACTGAGACATGTACATTACAAGTGAGGGCATAAACGTGTTGGAGTCTTTTGGCCATAACTTCTTTTCTAGACCTCCAAATGACCTGATTCTTAAACCATTAGATTTGTAAGACTTTTCTCTACATCTTCAACAAAAATCGAAGCTATCTAAATTTTATCTAGAGAGATTGAGTGAAAAGAGTGAGATAGGCACAGTGAGTGTGTTCTTCAATCATATGAATTGGTGTTATCTCACTGAACATACTTCAGTATTTTGAAGTTTTCTGAATTAGTAGAGGTTGAAATGAGATGATTTCTTATTTGTGGGGAACTAGAGACATAGAGCTACAAATGGTATGAAGGACATGGAATCTGATTCAGTCTCTAGGATGTTTAAAATTCGTATGTAAGTTATGCATAGTAAACTGTGTTAGACAAGAACAATCCAAAACTATTTGAAGTATATCTTTTGAACCACTGAACCAAATGAAATGATTTCGGTGGTGTTAGAAACTTAATACAATGGGAGATATTTTTCGGAAGAAAGTGTTATGTCAAAATGTCAAAGGTACAGTTGGCAAGACACTTAAGGTGTCTTAATTGATGACAATACTGATTAAGGGTTGTTCTTAAACAACAACAAAACCTTGAGGTCTTGGATTCGAGCCGTGGCTCTCCCAAGTACCAAAGAGGACAATACTGATTAAGGGTTGTGGTCGCGGGGCTTGTGCGGGCTACGGCCCGGCTGGGTAAAATCGGAACCCCCCGGACCCAACAAAAACTATCTCATTTTCATCATCTATATCACCTGCATCAGCTTCATGTGGTCCATTATCTTCATCATCTTCATCAGGACTATTACCTTAATCTCCTTGCTCTAAATCCTCTTCAACATCTTCATCTGAACCATTACCTTTATCTCCTTGCTCTAAATCTCCTTCAGTGTTGTCATTCAAGTCATAACCTTCATCTCCTTGCTCTAAATCCTCTTCATCATCCTCTTCAGCCTTCATATTTTTATCATCTTCATTCTCCATATCTGTATCATTTTCAAACTCCACATTTGACACATTGTCTAAATTACCTACATTATCTCAAAACCCTTCATTATTGACATCCTCACCATTATCTTTAACTGCATTACCCTGATTAACCTAATTACATTCATCCTCAATCACTTCAATAGGGGTATCCACACCATATTCAATATGAATATCAATACCACCTGTACCCATCATCTGACTAACCATATCTAACACACTAGCATCATCTTGTACAACCCTTAAACCATTACATATTTTAAAACCAAGCATAAGATAAAATATTTTTTTTCACATTATTATACTCACTTCTCTTACATACATCAACCAGTTCAAAATAGCTCAGTAAGTCAGGGTCAAATTCAATTTCATACACAAAACTACCCTCATACATAACATTATCACCACATTAACAAAACATCTTGCATGGTGAAACCTCAGAGTTACTCATCAAATGTCATTCTACCAAACCAAAATGACCAACTCCAGGAAAACGAAGAGACTAATTCATAATGTTGAAAGGAAACATTGAAGTGAAAGTGAGAAATTAAAGCCTAGCATAACATATGATGCTTAATATATTCATAACAATTCCATCAATCAACTAATTCAAAATGGTGAAAGGTGACAAGAAACACGAGAAAGTTAGTGGCATTTCCTACTAACATCATATATATATGTATAACTCTTCTAAGAACTTACTAAGTTCTATTAATTAAGATACATGACGTTGTTTACACCTATGAATCAAGAAACATGTTCTCGCTGTGGAATTTTTTACTTATAAGCCTCATGAGAACTGTATCACTGGTTTCCAGCCTATATACCTACCTAATGGTTTATTATATCTCAATGTTTCAAAAATACCCATATTAAATGCAATCCTTATTCCATTCAATTGTTACATCAACTTTAAGTTACTAGTAATTAAAGTCTTTTAGATTTAAGTTACTACTAGAATGTTAAATCAGAACTTTATGTTATCATCAATGATTGTTAGAGTAATGCAAACAACAATATAAAAATAATACATCATTTGCAATTAAAAGAAAACATCCACATACCGCAAATACTCCCACTAGTAAAGCAAAACATATTGGAGACATTAGTTAGATGACTTACCTGAATGGACGAACAACCACAATCTACAAAGAAGATGGACGTCAGACTATTATGGACACTCTTTAACACCAAACATAACCTGCAAACAATAGAAACAAACAAATGATCTAAGATATTAAATCAAGTGAAGGGGAGCTTTCTTATACTAACTTGTGGTTAAGTTCTGAATGATACTTGGAGAATGATCTAAAAAGAGAGGGCTAATAAGGATTGTTTTGCTTTGTAGAAATTCATCCGACCAATCATCAGTAGCCAAAACCCATCTACATTTTTTTCTTATGTGCCAATTTCTAAATTTTTTAATTCATCTAATTTTATTTTTAATTGGACTTTGATTGAACCGAATTTATACTATAAATTAGGCCTATTTTCTTTAGTAATTATGCATTTGTTGACTCTTAATTTATGATTTTATGCTTAATTTAGTTCCATGCATCAAGTTTTTATAATCTGCAAAATTGCCAGTTCTTTGTCACTA
>JAOTAZ010000220.1:40074822-40086781 GCA_025629785.1 Erythroxylum oxycarpum | reverse complement strand
TTACTTATTCCTTTTTTATTCCAAGTTTATATTTTCAAACCAAAAAATGACATAGAAATTCTTTAACAGTAAACCAAACAAACTAATACATATTCTATTCTATTCCTCATTTTTTCTATTCCTAAGAATAACTATTCGATTCCTTATCTATTCCAGCTGTTTAACCAAACAAGCTCTGAAAGTGAAGAAGTGTAGAAAATGTGATGAAATGCGTGAGTATTCTGGTTTTTGGATGATCATGAAAAATGATAGATTTTTTATTTGGTTATGATTTAAAGAATTGATGAGTGATTAAGTTATGAAATGAGAATGAGCATAAGTTATGAAGTTTGTTACAGTACCCGAGATTGTCATTGAGCATGCATTATATATAGCCCATTTATACATTTATGCATAAATAAATGCTTATAAGTGTGCAATTATTAATGAGTGTGCAATATGTGTCTTGCATAAATAGGTTGGGCAGGTTAAGTGTACGTATTCAAGCATTTCTAGAATTTGGAAGTAAATGCTAATCTGAAGCGTACTGTGAGTAGACCTAGATGGTTTCATTTCATTGTTTGTTTTGTTTGAATTTATGTATTGATTGACTATTGAATTCTTATATGAATATGATTGATTGTGTTGGATGCTAGACTAATCCGATGATATGTGAAAGTGATTGATTTATTCCATTTCATGAATGCATAAAATATAGTGGCAGTTTTGACCTGAGTGGCCACCAATTAGAGCTTAAAGCTTAATGAATGAAAAGAGCTTCAAACTCAGACAGTGATTAGGGGCCCAAGGCCCACTGTGTAAAATGAGCCATGTATCCTCTTCAGATAAGGGACAGTTATTAATGAGCCCGGTATCCAAAATGAATACGAGACAGTTCAGGCACTCGGTCATAACAACGTAATAATTGGAAAAATGTCTTATGAGCATTTCATATGCATTTTTTCAAGTATACGGATTGTTTGAAATGTCAAATTGAATTGTTCTTACATGTAAATGTGATATGTGTTCAACTATGCAAAGTTGTGAAATATATGTTATGTGAATTATATGTTATATGAGTGGGTGAGCCATCGATGATGGTCTCTCATTGAGTTCGCAAAACTCACCCAAAAATTTGCATCAGGATCAGAAGAATACCTTGTTAGGCCAACGGGAGTATACCTACAGCATTCAAGTGAAGAATAGAGGTCAGGATCAGTTTGCTTCTGTATTATATTTCTCTATTTTGTATTAAATTGTATATTCCACAACTTTTTGTATAAATTTATATTCCGAAATGACTAAAGTATTTTGTATTTTTGAAAGGGCCTAAATGGCTATTGAAATTTTGTTGATTGTACTGTGTTGAGTGAAAATGTTTGTGAAGGAAAATGGGCTTGAATTGGATTGGATTTCTGCACATTGTGTTTGTGGTTTCAAAAAAAATTTATATCGATTATTGAAGGATTGAGTGCTCTAGGACGCCACCTTCGCGAGGCTCGGACTCAGATATCACCTATGATGTCGGGTTTGGGTCGTGCGGGAGTGAGATGCTACATGCC
The DNA here is from genome assembly GCA_025629785.1 of Erythroxylum oxycarpum. Lineage (NCBI taxonomy): Eukaryota > Viridiplantae > Streptophyta > Magnoliopsida > Malpighiales > Erythroxylaceae > Erythroxylum > Erythroxylum oxycarpum. The sequence continues at coordinate 40,085,240 of JAOTAZ010000220.1, read as the reverse complement.
TTCTCAAGATTCTCTACCATATGGGATACAAAGCCTTCATTCCCTATGACTGCAAAGACTTCTTCTTCCAGGGCTGAAGGCAAAATGATTTCTTTTCCACCATATTTGTGGTATTATGGTCCTATTAGGTGTGCTAAATTATTTACTGTTAATATGTAATTTAGGCGTATTAGGAAGGAATTCTCCTAGAATTTATACCTAACTTCTTATTAATAATATAAGTGAACTTTGAAAAACTTAGAAATAAAATTCTAAGCTACCAAAATGCTAAAATGTATAGGAAGGAGAAGTAATTTGATTTAAGCGAAAAGGAAAATGTAAGTTACATAAGGCATTTGGAATAAAAATGAATGCATAATGTAAAGTAAGCTAGAAAACTAATAACAAAGTGCATTTTTAGTTGGCTTTTTTCTTGACGAATATTTAGGGGTTGTGTTTTTATATATGGTATTGGTCCTTTTAATTGTCCAAGTGTTCATAAATTTATAATCTTCTAATCCTTAAGTATTTTTTTGTAATAACTACCCACTTTCTTATATTTTAGCTAACCACCTGCCATTACCTCCTTAACTTCCATATCTCAAACTTTAGCCTCAAGTAATTTGTTAACTTTCAACCCACTTAGCCATGTTTTTGTTAACTACCTCCCATCATTTTCTCAACTTTCATATCCTGGACTTCCACAAATTTAGCATATTTCTTCCTATATCCCTAATTTTTCATTGCCTAATAATTCTTTAGTTGAATATTTATTGAACTTTTATTTCTAAGCTAACTTTATTTGACCAAAAGGCTTTTCGGGCCAAATGGACTAATTTATTTGAAGTTATCAATACTAACCAAGTTCCAGTATCAACTACCAATAAGATATTTTACATTCATAGATGAAGAACTTGATTGCTTTCTTAGATTTTTCATGATAAAAGCAATTTCAAGATGACAACTTCCAATACTTTTATTGTGGAACAAATGTTCTTTCATTGATCGTATGCATTTTTCTTAGAATTTTTTCTTGTGGTTTTCTAGTCCCGTGAAGTATATGTTAATTCTTTCCTTCCATATCTTATAGATACATATATAAAAGCTTATGAGAAACACAGTTTAGTCACTTTTGGAGATTGCTCGATCTTCCTATAACTAGTTTATGACAACTTTATAGTTCATATCAAATTTGTTAGGGTGACAAAGATCCTAGATAGAATTTTAGATTCTTGCTAAGCAATGAGCATTTTTTAAACTATTTTGTATAAGTAACATGTACTTGAAAAATTAAGAATTTTCAGTCTATTTATCGTAGTCACTCTGTGTTTAACCCTTAACTAAAGTAAGAAAAATATCTAAGAGCTCTCGTACCACTTCTTAACCTCTTTTGCAATTTTAATATGTATTTTTTATAATTTGTTAACTCAAGGTTTATTTTTTAATAATTTTGATGATAACTATATAATTTTTCAAAATTCAAATTGTATTTATTTCCTTGTATAGGTAACGATATATTTTCTCAAAAGGAAATAAAATCATAAGATATAAGCTTCCTTTCTTGTAAGAACCTTCATTATGAACTTACCTTAATAGAAATGGTTTATCCGAAAGAATCCTAATATTTATGAAGGTCGTATTTTAGCTCCATGATCACTAAAAGAATTTTAGCAAAGATACACATCAAAATTATTGAGATTCAAATCGATCCAATTGACTAAGGATGCAAGTGAAGCAACGATTAATTGAGGAAACGCCTATTTAAGGAAGAGCCAATACAACTATGAATAATGATTGAAAGATACAAAAGCTTCCGAAGTTATATTGTCGAAATTCATCAAAAGCATAAACATTCTTAAAAGTGATATCTTTGTAAAAATTCTCTTGTGTAAGAAAGTGAAATTATGTTGAGAGAGATTATTGAAGCTCATATCGAACAAAACTCATTTTTATTTGAGTGCTTGTGTGAAATACTACTATTATGGAAGGTTAAAGAATTTTGAAAATATTAACTTGTGAACTTGGAGAGGCTCGTCAAATTACTACTTGATTTTATAGTGAAACACTTAAGTTGGATACCTAGGGACTGGACGTAGGCTTGGGTTGTAAGTCGAGCTAGTATAAATTGATTGCATCCTTCTTCTCTTTCTCTCTCCTTATCTTTTATATTTCTACATTATATTACAACTGTGTTCTTTTCAACAAGAGACTCCTTCACTTTTATAATAGGCCCCTTTTGTTTTCAATTTGCTGATGATTCCTTTCATTTTAACAAGCACCTTCTTTTTATTATTTTCAACAAGACTTATACTTTAGCAGGCTCTTGCAGTTTAACTGACTACTATCTTTTAACAAACTCCTATTGTTTTAATTTTTAACAGGCCCCTATCTTTATAAGAATTGAAAGTAACTTATAAAAAAACATTTACACACAATTCACCCCCTTTACGTGTATTTGCTTTATCATTTGGTATCAGAGTGAGATTTCGCTCTTATTTTTTGTATTTTACAATATATGATAGATCATGGCAAACATCTTGAGAAGTTTTGAAGGACAATCCATCTCAAAGCCTCCTTACTTTAACGGAAACAACTACTCACACTGGAAAGAGAGAATGACCATATATCTTTAATTTGTAGATATCAAAGTATGGTAAGCAATTAGAGTTGGAGCTACAATTCCCACTTCCAATAACATAAAAGTATGGATTGATGCTGATAGGAGAAATGCACAACTAAACGCTAAGGAAAAACATCATCTGATATGTACATTATCTCTAGAAGAATATGAAAAGATATCATATTGCTTTACAACAAAAGAAATGTGGGACAAACTTCAAGTTACCTTTGAAGGGACGAATGAGTTAAAGAAATATATAATAAGCCTTTTGGTACATCAATACAAAACTATGGCAGGAAACATGGAGAGACTATAGATGAATTCTTTGGATTCTTCAACAACATCATCACAGCCTTAAAGAACTTTGAAAAGATATATCCCAATGACAAGCTTGTAATAGAGATTCTGAGGTCTCTACCAAAGGAATGGAGACCTAAGGTGATAGCTTTAGAAACGTAAAGGGCCTAGAAACTATTTCACTTGACTGGCTACAAGAAATTATGATGATCCATGAAACCGAGCTTAGGTACGATGAAGGATCCTCTTGCAGAAAAGGAATGGCACTAAAAGAAACTGACAAATCAAATGGTGATAAAAGGGGCACTAAGTTGCAAGTAGATAGAGATGATGAGTTTAACTTTATGGTCAGAAAATATGTCCACTTTGATAAAAAGAAGTAGATAAAAAAAAAAGAAAGTTGGAAACAACAGGTTCCTAATGCTTTTTGCAAATATGTTTCAAAATGGGGATAAGGGAGAATCATTAGACAGTTGATAGTGCTTGTTCGAAACACATGGTAGGTGAAATATCACATTTCAACTAGATTGAAAGAAAAGACAGAGGCAAAGTTGTCTTTACAGACAAAAATAAAGCAAAGGTCATTGGAATTAGTAAAATTGGTGATTCTAACTCTACCTCTATTGATAACATTCTCTATGTTGATATTTTAAAACATAACCTATTAAGAGTGAGTCAGTTATGTGACAAGGGTTACAATGTCATTTTCTATGCATCTCCTTATAAAATTTTCAATATTCATAATTATAATATTATGTTTGTTGGTACTAGAAATCATAATATATATTGTGCTTAACTTGAAGACATGCCCTCACAAAGTGTTAAATGTTTTTTCTTTCTAGAAAATGATTTGTTTATTTGGAACAGAAGAATTAGGCATGCCACCATGAGCATTCTATCAAAATTGTTTTAAAACAAGTTAATAAGAGGACTACCAACCTTAAAATTTGAAAGCAATCAGTGTTTGAAAGTTTTGCATAAAAATTCAGATAGAAAATGGGTACTACATCACTTTAATTCAGAGCGATCATGGAGAAGAATTTGATAACAGAAAGTTTGAAGAATTATGTGACAACAATGTTATAACTCACAACTTCTCTTATACAAGGACATCTCAGCAAAATGGAGTTGTAGAGAGAAAGAATAGAACTTTGGTAGATATAGCTAGGACCATGCTGTGTGAAAGTGGATTACCTCTTGATACTAGGCAAAAGCAATATCCACAACATGTTATGTACTTAACAGATATCTTATAAGACCTATACTCAAGAAGACCTCCTATGAGTGGTGGAAAGGAAGAAAACTGAATGTTGCTTATTTCCGAGCATTTGGTTGCAAGTGATCCGTTCTAAATAATGGAAAAGACAATCTCGGAAAACTCGATGCGAGATCAGATGAAGCCATTTTTTCTGGGATACAACAATGCAAGTAACAGATTCAGAGTTTATAATCAAAGATCAAGGAAGATAGAAGAATCAATACATGTAGTATTTGATAAAGCACTATCATTGACAACATTAGCTAATTCAGATGATGTGGAGCATCCACTGGTACCTAAAAATACATCAGAGAATCAAACTGTACCTATAATACCTGCAAAATTAAAAAATCAATAAGGTCCTGCTGAAGCTAGGATAGAGCAGGCTTCTTCCTCAAACACCTCCCAGCAGGACCTATGCAATAAAGAACATCTAGAGAATGGAGAGGTCTTTATACAGTTTAATATATTCTTAGAGACTCCTTTAAAAGCCTAAGAACAATATCATCCTTTAAGAACAACTATGTGGCTTTCGTCTCACAGTTAGAACCAAAGTCTGTTGAAGAAGCTCTTACTGATAAGAATTAGGTCTTAGCTATGAAAGACCAACTAAGTCAGTTTGACAAGAACAAAGTATGAAATCTGATGCCTCGTCCACAAAACAAGTTTGTTATTGGAACTCATTGGGTTTTTCGAAACAAACTTGACGAAAGTAGTAAGGTGGTAAGAAACAAAGCTAGACTTGTAGCTCAAGGTTACAATCAATAGGAAGTTATTGGTTTTGATGAAACTTATGTACCTATTGCTAGATTGGAATCTATTGAAATTCTACTTGCCTTTGCATGTTATAGAAACTTCAAGTTGTTCCAAAGGGATGTTAAAAGTGCATTCTTAAATGATTACATTATCAAAGAAGTATTTGTTAAGCAACTCCCAAGTTTTGAAGATGAAAACCATCCGGATTACGTGATGAATCTAACAAAAGCTTTGTATGGTTTAAAACAGGCTTCCCGAGCATAATATGAGAGGTTAAGTAACTTTCTACTTGAGAAAAACTGTGAAAGAGGAAAGGTCGATAAAACCTTATTTATGAAGAGAAAGGAGAATGATTTACTCATAGTGCAAATATATGTTGATGACATAATATTTGGTACTACTAATCCATCCTTTTGTGAAGAATTATTAGCATTAATACAGGAGGAGCTTAAAATAAGCATGGGAGAATTATCATTCTTTCTCGGATTACAAATCAGAAAAAAAAACAGAAAAAGGAATCTTCATTAGCCAAGACAAATATACAAAGGAACTCATCAAGAAATATGATTTTGATAATGCCAAACTGATGGATACTCCCATATACACTGGAACTAAACTTAATAAAGATGTTGAAGGCAAAGTTACAAATGAGACAAAGTATTGAGGAATGATTGGATCATTATTATATCTTACAAGCTCAAGACCAGACATTATGTTTAATGTGTGTCTTTGCACACACTTTCAATCAAATCCAAAAGAAAGCCACCTTTAAATAGTCAAAATAATCTTTCGACATCTCCACAGAACTATGAATTTTGGACTATGATATCTAAAAACTGATTCATTTGACATAATGGGCTATTTTGATGCAGATTATGTAGGTGACAAAGTGGATCAAAAAAGCACAAATTATCACTATCAATTTCTTAGAGGATGTCTTGTATCATAGTCCTGCAAGAAGAAAAATTGTCTAGCGCTTTCGATGACTGAAGCAGAATACATAGTAGCTACTGCCAGCTGTTGCGCTAAAATCTTATGGATAAAGCATCAATTACCATATTTTTCTCTAAAATTTTCTCATATTCCTGTATTATGTTATAATACTAGTGTTATAAATCTTTCTAAAATTCTTATGCATCATTCTACGACTAAGCATATAAAAATTAAACATCATTTTCTTAGAGATCATGTTTTAGAAAGAACCATTGATCTTTTGCATGTTAATAATGAGAATCAAGTAGCTAACATTTTCACGAAGCCACTCTTCGAAGATAGATTTTGCATGTTAAGAAAAGAACTTGGTATGTGTAAACTCTCTAATATTATTTCTGCATGACTATTCTCTACCACTTGTCTTTTTATTTCATTTAATAGGCTCCTCCTATTCTGATTCCTTAAAAGCTCTCTCTCAATTTAGTAGGCTCCTTAGAGTTTAGAAGGTCCCTTTTAGTTTAGAAGTCTCCTCTTAAGTTAGTAGGTTTGTTCTAGATTAGAAGGCGCCTATTCTTTTTAGAAGGCTTCTCTCGAGTTGACATTCTAAGTGACGCATTTCCTAAAAATAGGGAGTCATTAATGGTATTGTCTTATCTTTTTCAAAAAGGCACGCACAATTGGACAACTCTATGTAACTGTCAAAAGATATGCAATTGATTACACTTCCTCTTCTGTCCTGTACGTCTACTTATCCTCTCACGAGATCAATGCTTAGGAATCACTTAGTATATCCTAAGCAAACTTCTCTCATTTCCTTATCTCTGTCATTCTCATATGCACCGCTTATTTTCTTTGTACCATAACTCTCTACATTCTTATTGCCTCTTGTTTTCTCTCTCAAACTTCACCAAGCTTATCTACAATGGCAAAAAAAAATCAAAATGACAAAAGAAAATTTTGGCTTAAACTTCTAGCCATGGGAAAGAACATCGTCAAGAACAAATCTTTACTTATGATTCCTCGTCTTTGTCTCCCATAATAGGTTCTTTAAATACTACTACTGAACCTATCTCTATATTATGAAAGCTCCAAACTTCAGAAATACCCAATCAGGAGATCCCAGGAGATAGGAAAAGGAAGATTGTTGCTATGTTGTCTCTAGATTATCGTGGTTCCTCTTCAGATGACAAAGAAGAAACAATTGAAAAATAATATGCTTCTGACTCAAAAGAAAAAGAAGAAAAATGAAAAAAAAAGAAATAAGAAAGTGAAGAAGAAGAGACTTTCAGTAAGGGGAAGTTACCGAAAAATGTGACATTCCATTTACCTATTCTCTTCCTACCCATTCCTACTCTAAAAATTTTCGCAATTCCTAAACCTGGTCCCAAAGAGAAGAAAGTGCCTGAAGTGCACTAGGAAATAAATGACGATGGTTTAAATGAAGAACCTTCTCTGTTGGAAAGAAGACCATGGACCATAGGAATTGTTACAAAACAAGCTCCACAAAAAGAAATTGTTGAGGCTGAAGAAAAAGAAAAAGAAGAATCAACGAAAAGAAAAAGAGAAGAAATAAGAAAAAACAAAGAGCCTTTAGCTGAAAAAAAATATTGAGGATGTCAAGGAATGAGTCATTCCTTGAAAAGACTTTATTCGAAGAAATCCCAAAGGCTAAATGAACAAAATCAAAGAAACTGACCATTCTTCAGAAGGGAGAGACTTCATCACTAGTGAAGTTATTCCAGTTAATGGAGACTAAAGTAAGATACAAGATGCGCTACATGCAGGACCCTGCTTACGGAGCCTAGCATTCCAAGGCATTTAACAGTCGAAACACATTGCAAAATTTTTTTATATAATTAAAGATTATGCGAAAAAATCAATAATCAAATCAGCCCGATTTATTTAAAACTATTTCAGTCACAAAGATGCAAACATTATTGAATACATAAAAGTTTCGAAAAATCACTTGGGCCCATACAGAACACGATGTTTGTTTTCATAATATCTTTACATTTAAAACCACCCCTTTTTTCCTTAATACAAATATGAAATACAAAATACAAACTACACATGATACAATTGAATGCTTATGTTTAAGATGATTCCAAAATACAAAAATGTTGAACTAACTTAATTTCAAAAGTATTTAACTATCTTGGAGTTCCAATGCCTTGCAAGGATCACTAATCTTCTCTTTCTGCACCTGAGGAGGGAAGCGTGGGGTGAGCTACACAGCTCAGTAGCTAACATATTTATAGCCATTGGCAATGAGCCACACAATCAAACATATACAAATATCCATACAGACTAATAATGAATCTCAGCATTCACAATTTCAATACACATCGCATAATTCAATACATCATTCCATGGAACATATTGGATAAAGTTTCACATCTAGACATAACACTCAAAATTTCATCATAACTTAAGACATCAAAATGCAAATGCACACACAATTTGGCTCGAGGGTTTCCTGAACAAAACAGAGAAATCGAAGTTTACTTTGTGAACAAAACAAGTCACTTTTCGAATCTCGTATGCCATAAGCGGGCAGCCGAAAGAAGGCTTTACATCGACATGTACGTGACTACAAAATGGTTCCTCTCTCGCCCAAACACAATCAAATCGCATGCTTAATTCAATCATTCACAATTTCATATTCTCATCCTTTTTCTTCTTTCCATTCAATCAAAATGTTATGATACAAGGCATAGCATAATCATGCTCACAATTCAATTTTTATCATAATGTCATACATCAATATGCATAACATAACATAAAAGCATATCATAGCAATTCACAATTTATCAATTCAAGCTTATACATACACACATATGCACATTGCCCATATACACAATAACTATAAATATTTTACCCACCTTATACTCTTAAAAATCCAACTTCAATAGTGCCCTTCCTTTTGCTCTTGGGTAGGTTGTCATTGATTTCCTAACATAACCCAAATTTCCATTCAATTACAATTCTATAAAAATCCCTAAACTTCAAAATCACAACAAATGAAATCAACATAAATCAAGCTCAAACCAAACCTACCCATAGTCCATATAGGTTAGAAAACCAAAAACCTAACTTAGAAATCCATCTTCTTCCTTCAATCATTTCCAACACAAAACCCATTTCTCTCTCTAAATTTCTTCATTCACAACACAACCCATTTCTTCAAGAAACAAAAAGAAAAGATGAAGAATTTACCATTAGAAGCTTGATTCTTCTCTTCTTTCCACGATTTTTCCCTCTACTTCCTTAGCTTTTTCAAATTTTCTTCTCTTTTTCTATTTCTCTCACATTTTCTCCTCCCTCTCCAAGGCTTTCACGATTCTCTCTTCCTCCTCCTAATTTTAAGACATCAATTTGCCTATTCTTCCAATTATGCCCCTCACTTACTTAGACTTTCCCATTTTACCCTTGTTTTGTCTTTTATGTCTCTACACCTTCAATCCATTAACTCCACATTAACTATAGCTAGGTCCCAATCTTTCCAACTAATTTTCAATCTTTATTCATGCCTACTAAATTAATAACCCAATTTTAAAAATAAAAAATTAAATAAACAACCAAGCATGAATACATCATTAAGCAAATAATAAGTAAAATTTAAAACAAATTAGGATCCAACAGTTTGGATGTTGGCATTCCAGTTACTCCTCTATAATATGATATACACATATCACAATTTGCACAATTATAAGTGTTTAATAATGCACATGTATGTATATGAAATATGCACAATGCATGTTCATCACAATCCTGGGTATTTTTTTTCATTATTCTCATTGAATCACTTTCAGATTTTTCCCAAAAATTAACTTTCGAGTCTACTATTCTTGATCATTTAAAGAATGAAAATGAAGTATTTGGCAATGCTCTCTTCTAAAACATTGTTCTCCTATCTCTTAAATTTCTAATGACATCAAGATCGTTCAATTTGATTCAGTAATATGAAAGCTACACCTCAAACATTTTTGGGATGTTCTTATATTGAAACAGTATATTATACTCAACTTCCATCCAAATATTGAAAGTCTTAAAGACTGAATTGTAATTCTACTTCTTTAGATGATTTGCATCCCTGTGTCTCTAGTTTACTCCAAATCAAAAATCATCTCATTTAGATGTCTAGAGAAGAGGTTATGGTTAAAAAAAACAAGACTGTTCAGTATGTAAATGCTCTCAGGTGCATAAACTAAAATTAAGTCACGGTTAACTATTAAAGAGCACGATGTCATGATATGAAAATTAAACATCGTCCAGTAATTAATACTCAGAGGTGTGATCGTGGCTCTGTCGTTCGATTCAGAAATCGACCTTAGAAACCGGTCAAAATAATTAAATTCCAATATTGCAGCTAAACCTCGGGTCGTCTCTCTTGTTGAAACAGATGGAAATTGATTTGAAAACTAGCCTAAGTCGAATAATGCAATTAAAGCAATTAAAAGGGGGGTTTTTAATGGGTGATCAAAATTAAAGAAAAGAGAAGTATAAAAGAATCTTTTTGGATTTTTGGGAAATTATGCAATTGGTAAAAACTAAGATTGAAATCAAATTTCTAAA
>JAOTAZ010000220.1:39903998-39923349 GCA_025629785.1 Erythroxylum oxycarpum | reverse complement strand
AAAATAAGTGTCGTTTGTGACTTTTTATGCATATTTATAATTTTACTTCCAAAATTACCCTTTAATTTCTCTCACATATTAATTATATAGATTACACATATTATATTTTCAAAGCATTTTAACATGTAATTAATAAGGGTATATCAGATATTTCATTAACTTTCTTAATAAATATGCATTCCTCTAAAACAACACTTACTATGAATCGGAGGGAGTATATCCATATCCAGCATTTATGTTTAGCTAGTGAGGAACACATTAATCCGATTAATACGAAAATCATATCGTCAAAAACCTTGGTGATTTTCTCTTAATTAAAAATATCCAAATAAAAAGATGTAAGAATTTATTGGGCAAATTTAGACTAATTAAAAAAAAACAATAACAATCTAACGTCAAAACATCTGCAATCTTTTGAGCCATAACAAATAAACTATGTCTTGAAGTTGGAGAAAGATTTTAGCAGTCCGAGACAAATTGTGTTCTCAATTTAGATTTAGGATCAGAAATGGTACGTCTACTCTTTTATGGCAGGATCCTTGGCACTTGCATGCCATCCTGCAGGCCTTATCTACTCCGAGAGAGATTAATGGATCGGAGCTTCCACTCTCTGCACATGTGTCAGATGTGATCCGTAATGATACTTGGAGCTAGAGTGAGGTTTCTTTGGACCTTATTCGACATCTGGCCCCTCCTTCTTTTTTCCCCACTACTATCTTACCCGACTGTCTGGAATGGTTAGCTAATCAAATTAAGCGTTATACCAATGAGTCAGCCTATCAATTCTTGCGTCCTCCTTTACCAGAGGTCCCTTTATACAAACTGGTTTGGGCCAAATATAGTATTCCTCGATGCTCCTTTACCTTATAGCTTGCTTTCTTGCAGAAGCTGTCAACCCGAGATAAACTAACTTTTCTCTATATTCCTAATCATTGTTCTCTGTGCCTTTCCGCTAATGAATCTATAGACCACCTTTTCTTTGACTGCCCTTTTTCTAAAGCTATCTGGGATCACTGTCTTTCCCATTTTCACTTACCCAGTTTCTCTCTTTCTACGCTTTCCACTATTCTTCCCTGGTTCTTATCTGTTCCTAGTTCCAAAGCTTCAGTTATCACTCTCTTCCCTATTCTGCTTTCCACTGCTATTTACCATATTTGGTCCGAACGTAATGCCAAAACCTTCAGGAATGAAGCCTTGGCTGAAGAGCGCGTGATTGTTGGAGTTATCTTCCACGTTAGGGAACTGCTCAGCCTATACACCGAGAGGAGGTAATCTGATTTTTCCTTTATTTTCACAAGTTTTTTTGTTCAGTCTTTTTCAGGTCACAACTTTCGAGATTTTTATCGGAGTGTCCTTGCTTGCCATGCCTTCCCTTGGAGGTGTTGAATACTTCTTTCTTGGTGGCAGTTTTTTCTTGGCCAATCCGGGGCCATGGCTACGCCGTCTCATTTATTTCAATTTGCCTATGCTTTTTAGCTCAGGGTTGGATTGTATTAGTTAGGCTTTCCACTTGACTTTGTATGCTAAGGCTTTGGCTTTGTTTCTTGGTTTTATTGTTGTTACTGGTTGAGTGGGTTTCGGGTTGCACTTTTCTCTGTTATAGTGTCTCCTAGTTTATTATTGGTCGTCTTAGGCTTGACTAGAGGGGTGTTTTGCAGCCTTATTTGTGAATTTTTCTGTAAATATTTTTGTCCATTTATTTAATTTTTTTACTGATTTACCAAAAAAAATATATATATATGTGCTACATCACTTTGTAACGCTAAAGCACAATTGGCAACGACTAAAATCTTCTGTCTCTCTCTCTCTCTTTTTTTGCCATTTCCGATTAACTTTCCAGTTGTTTATTGGCTTGGAGGGATAAATACTAGACTTTTTTACACCCCACTTAAAGGCTAAAGCAACTCCTTTTAAAGCTTCTATTAGCTTATTGGTTTGGACCCTTTTATCAACATTCCTATCTTTTGCTTTGTCGATAACGGAGTTGGCGAAGCGAAAAGGGTGATCCTAAATTTGGCTCTTCTTTTAGTTTTTCTTTTTTCTTTTTGTGTATGCATACTTTGCAAGAACTAATATATTAATGACTAAACCAAACGAATAAAATTTTACTACATTCTACTTTCATCTTGAAAGTAAATAATATTATACTTGAAACGAGATCAAATTATATATAGGTTATTCGTGAAATTTGAGATTAACTTTGGTAAGATTAGAATCACTTTTATCTTTTTCGTTCAAAGTTTTCTATTGAAGTACGTGCAGGAAAATGGATTCGTTCTTATTCTATTATTGCTGTTAAATACAAAATTTCGATTAAAATATGTGAGGTCTTTTACTCCTGCAATTATTATAATGATGTCAAGAATTTCTTACTATAGGCAATCAAAATCGTTGCTTTTTCACGTATAGTTGGAAGAACTTGAAGGATTAATTTAATTTAATAAAAAATTACTATAAAGATAACTTCCACCAATTGTATCCAGCTTGCATATGCGAGTTGTCTATCTCGTTCAAAGTTGGGAGCTGCCGTGTTCTGCCATTTCATTTCACAGTATTCTTTGGTTTCTTGTCAACGACATTCAGCTATGTATATAAAAATTACGTAGTCTACTCTTCGTGCCTGCCATGCATTAGTGCCACACTACATGTGCCTCAGTGCCTATTATAAAATCTCTCGTGACCTCAACCCCATATTGTTTCAGATCTGCAATAGCTATCGGTTAAGTGAACGACTCCTATTGTCTACACTGGTGGCTTCTGCGTGAAACAGCCCAGACCAGAAGCAAGATATTATGGATGATAAAAAAAAGGTCATCACCATTTTTTGTAGAAGATAACTGCATCAAAATGTAGCAATGATAAGTTTTTGATATTAATATGTATTCGCCCTATTTGAAATTTATTTTAAAGTCAAAATACGGTAGTAGTTACTAAATTATGTCATCATATTTCAAAATAGAAGCGTGCTCATATTCTCAATATATATTAATGTCTTTCGAAATTTTATACCTACATAACATATTAAGTAACATGTTATTCGCTTATGATATGTCGCAGTGGAAGTTAACACATCAACACAGACAAATCAAGTTTCTGTTTCTTATCCCAATAAAATTAAATTCTTGGGAAACATCAACTATGACAAGGATCTTTGAATTTTTTTTTTCTACTAGTGTAATTATTATATATTGGAGAGTAAGTTTCCAATTGATAATAGATTAGATTCGACATGAAGAAAGAATAAATAAATTAGAGTACTGCTGAAGTTGATACTTACGTTTACCAATTCAAAATGCTATAAATATATTTCAAATGGTTGTCTTGAATTATTAATTAAGTTGTCCTAATCTTCCTTCAGTAGGCAAGGATTAGGATCACTTTCATATATCAAAGGCCATACGTGGGGTTCATCCCTTTTCCTTTTCCCCTTCAATTTGCTTTGATAGATCCAATATAAATAAATATGACATTTAATCTTTCCCACTGGTGTTAGGTGTGTTTAGGTCCATTTCTATATCAACCTCCAAATTGGCCAACCCTACAGCCACTGTTGAATAAAGACATTTCACTAGCTACACTCAACAACATAGCTCATAAGCTAGCAAGTCTAAAACCCTAAAGTCTTACCAAACCCATTTCGCTTGTATTTCTTCAAATTACATTCTTTCTGGTTTGTTTTTTCCTTGCAAAAACTAGAAGGTTATATCAAACAAATATCTTTTATCTCTTTCAAATCGAGTTCAATATGAAAAATTATATCGGATATTAAGGTTAACGATACATCAAATAACTAAGCCGAACAAGATAAGGTCATTTATTTCAAGATAAATTGTATTCTATATAATAAAAAGATAAAATCTCTAACTCCCCTTATAATAGATCAACATTAATGGAACTTGAGTTGGTAGGCATTATTTACGTTCAATAACTTGATATATTGAGAGAGTTTTTTATAATTTTTTTAAAAAGTAAATAATTAATAAAAATTAAGATGAAAGCTGGAGAATGTAGGGGAATACCCTTAAAAATAAAAGTCACTTACTATAAACACTTAAGTAAACGACTGGGGTTAGTTTCCTTTGATAGCGCCCTTTTCTGAAAGCTCCTGTTTCTCAATAGCGATCCCCATAGCTACAATATAAGTAGTTCGTGTCGTTCTTGCAGGTTAAGAGTGTTCCAGTAACCATTGGAATATATCAGTAAAAGAGGTCCCTGTAAAGTTCCACAAACATAGAACACTCTAATCGCATCTATTGAGTTAAACAATTTGAAAGTTTTAAACTTGTACTAATGTTCAATGCGATAGATACCCTACTCAACTTGGCATCTCTAAAATTGTTAAGAATGAGAATCAAATTGAGTAATAAAAAAGCAATTGTGCATGTCCAAAAACTCTTAGATTGCAATTACACAACGTCTACTCATTTTAATTTCAAATTAATACCATCCTAGTAAAAGAGCACAATATATTCCCATCATGTGTTTGGACCATTATTTGATTTTCAGAACTGTTTTGGACCATTCTTGCCATAATAGTATTTGATTTTCAGACATGTTTAAAATTTCCTTTATATATGCTTAATTAAGCTAACCCAACTTTTTACTTTGTTCTTGAGAGAGTGAATTTCAATAAAAATTGGTAACCAATAAGGGCATGATAGCAGAAGTATTCAAATCAAAAAGTAAAAAACCTAAAAAGAATTAATCTTGGTTGGTATAAAATATAAATAAAATTAAAATACTAGCAAAAAAGAATGCATTCGTTTTCATTTTCGGTCTCCTTCTCAAGAGGCACAAGCCTCTCTGCCTCTCTTACACTACCTCTCTTTCTCTCTCTCTTTGATTCCCGTCTCTAACTCGTCTGTCTGCAGTCTAACGGACTTAGAAGCCGAACCCTTTTTTTTTTTTGTTACTTCCGTTTTAGCTCTCCCTCTTAACTCCTTCCGCTCTTCTCTCTTTGTTTTTGCTTCCGAGAAACATGTAACTGTTTGAAACTCAAACTGGTTTTGTCACCACAAACATGGTAAGTTTCTGACTGAAGTTGAACATTTTTGTTTAACATTGTGTTTAACTTATGTTCGTCGGAGACCTTTTTTGGGAGTTTCAGTTCTGTTCTTCCTGACATCAACTTGATCTGTGGATTTCTTTCTGGCCATTATGCTTGTAAGCTTTCAAAGATTGCTTGTAAGCTTATAAAAAAGTTGTTGAGGAAGACAATGAAATTGAGAAAATGAATGAAATTGTTTCTTGGGTTGGTTTTGTTTTTCTTTCCGGATTAGCTTTCTCCAACTCTGCATCCAAAAATAATCGTATTTAATGCTTTTAACGGTTGAATAGTTGTTACTTTTGAGTGATTCTTGATTAATTATGGTGATGAAAGTTCCATGTTTAAAAATCTGTTTTCTTTTCTGTGAATACCTTCTCTGGAAATCCATTTCATTGCAACACTTTGAATGCGTAAGTTACGTTTCTGAGTTACTGACTTGCTTCTTTGACGAAGTTCCAATTTTTTGGGTTCTAGTCAGATTTTTCCTAATTTTCGTTTCTTTTTCGGGTTAAATTGAATTTGTGATTTTAGCACTGTGTTGACATTTCCTTATTTCTGGAAGCTAAATCGGAGATAAATGTTGGTACTCTTCTCTGCTCTTCTCTCCAATCCAACATTCATCTCATGCAGAATTTTCTTGGTGATATTGAGTGCTGGATAGTTTCCCTAAATTTCACCTTTTAGTTAAACCATATCTTGTATGACCATTGCAATTAAATATTTGTACGGTTGTTGTGAATGATTCTGGAAAATAATTACCTTTATGTAATTCAGAAATGCTGAGACTACCATTGTCCTTGTGTCACTATTTGTCTACAATGGAAAGGTCATCGTTTGACTTTGGCTTTATATTCCAGTTGTGTCAATGGATCAGACGATTCGATGACAAACATACACAGTAAGAGCACAGAAATGAAAGAAGGTTCTTTGATTATTGGGATTTCGATAGGAGTGGTGATTGGAGTGCTTTTGGCAATAGTGACACTAATTTGTCTTCGCTATCATAAGCACTCACAGATAGGGAACAGCAGCTCTAGAAGGGGAGCAGCTTTACCTATTCGAGCAAATGGTGCTGATTCAGGTATGATATTATCAGATTCAACCATTGACCCTGAATCACCAGTGAAAGCTGGACGAAATGGCATGCCCTTCCAGATTGAAGGATTTAAGAGGAATAATGTCGTGTCAGCATCTGGAATACCAGAGTATTCTTTCAAGTATGCTTACATTAAACCTGCTGCATTGCTGACCTCACTGGTTGATGTTGAATTTTATATGCTACATTTTGTTGTGCAACAGTTGTATAAACTTATGGTACCATTTTAAGAGCTCAGAAATGGCATTCTGAGCAAGTATGAGTTTGCCAGAAAAAATGAGTGTTCGGTAAGTGGTCATGGAATAAGTATAACCTTCAGAGCGAGGATCTAAAACTTTGCAGTGAAACAAAATGGACTAGTGAGTGTAACTTGAATAGTTCATGCAAAATTTGGTACAAACACCATCTATATTCCCGTTAGTATTTTCTTCCTTTTCATTTTCATGTATTTAATTTTATTCCTGATGTTGCTTAAGCAGGGATTTACAGAAAGCAACATGCAATTTTACAACACTTATTGGTCAGGGGGCATTTGGTCCTGTATATAAAGCTCAGATGACAACTGGCCAGACTGTTGCAGTTAAAGTGCTTGCAACTGATTCTAAGCAAGGAGAGAAAGAGTTTCAGTCAGAGGTATTTTTGATTAGCTTCCATGATTCCTCACTGGAGTAGGCATTCTGAAACATACTGGTGTATATTATGATGCTACAACTTGGAGAAAACTGTTTTGCATCAGAATATCTGGGTCTTCATCTGTCAATTTAACTACTTAGCAGGGTGGCTAACTCGGCTAGTACTATCACCGAACTACCTCTTAGTTTGGCAAATTTTTTCACGTGTTTTTATAAAAGAAAATCTAGAAACCAAGCCCTGAAGTTAGAAACAAAACTAAACCAGTTATTTGTGCCTCAGACATAATCCAGTTCAAGAATTCAAAATAGACTAGCATGATCAATTAAGGGTAGAGGGCCATTTGGAATACAAGACTCCTGGGAGATTCAACTCCTGAAGTTTCACCAAATGTGTATTAACTCGTTTGAGAAAACAAAATTTTAACAGAAATTATACTGTCTGGGGGCATTGTCCTGTACTGCTTGAAACTTGCTCTTGTTATGCCCAAGATATTGTTCTGTACTGCTTGAAACTTGCTCTTGTTATGCCCAAGATAAGTTCTGTAATTTGAGCCTTTATTCTAAACCTTACAGCCGAGCTTACTAACTTACAGGTTATGTTACTGGGGAGATTACACCACAGGAATCTTGTGAATTTGGTTGGATATTGTGCCGAAAAAGGTCGAAATATTCTTGTATATGTCTACATGAGTAAAGGGAGCTTGGCTTCTCATTTGTACTGTAAGCTGACATCAACTCGCCTTGTAATACTATATGCTTCTTTTTTTCCCCATCTCCTGGAGGCTAGTTTGGAAGGCATTTTATTTTATGCTTCTCAAATTGTAGGTTTTATTAAATTTCAACTTAAATTGAGAATTGGATTCTCTAGATGTTTCATTTGAAAACTCTTGTGCACTTATCATCATCATCAACACCCAGTTGAAATCCTGCTGAGTCGCGGGATCTGGGGTCTTGTGCACTTTAAGAGAACCTATTTCTGACAGAATTGCACCAATGATAACTTTCACTGAAAGTTGTATCCAGGAAAAGAATTAGAAACTTGTAGCAGTTTCTCCCTTGGTTTTGTTGCAATAGTGAGAGAGATACATCATTGGGATCTATTGTGTTTGTCTCATTTCTTTCTATAAATGCAGGTGAAAACCATGGGCCACTGAGCTGGGATTTGAGGGTTCATATTGCCTTAGACGTAGCAAGGGGCTTGGAGTATCTTCATGATGGGGTAACCTTGCGATGTCCTTGATTATTCCTTGTTCCTTTATACATTTATCTTAGTTCCCATACATTGTTACTTTCTTATGTACAATGAAACTAATTAGTTAATTCTTCTACTTATTGTTGTTAGGCGGTTCCTTCTATTATTCATCGGGACATTAAATCATCCAACATTTTGTTGGATGACTCAATGAGAGCAAGAGTGCGTCTCTTTGGACCTTTTAAACTTCTCCTAGTTAAGAATATGTAACATGGTTCTGATATAAATTTGGTGTCCTTTTAGTTCTGTTGTTAAAGTTGGTAAATTTAATGATGTTCCTTGAATGGCTGTTAGGTTCTCATGCTAATTTGTTAGTATTGGATTTCCTATCCGCATAGGTTGCCGATTTTGGACTTTCAAGAGAAGAGATTGTAGATGGACGTGCAGTTAATATACGGGGAACTTTTGGATATCTTGATCCTGAGTATATATCTACGCGGATCTTCACTAAGAAAAGTGACGTCTATAGCTATGGAGTGTTGCTCTTTGAACTAATTGCTGGCAGAAATCCTCAACAGGGTCTATTAGAATACGTTGAACTTGTAAGCCTATCTTGTTTATCTCTCCGTGTATTGGAAGTTAACTTGAGAACGACTGCATTCTTTAAACGAACTGCTTTTGAATGTAACAAACAGGCCGCACTCAACAATGAAGGAAAAGTGGGATGGGAGGAAATCGTGGATGCACGTCTAGAAGGGAAATTGGACGTGCGAGAACTGAATGAAGTGGCATCGCTTGCATATAAATGCATCAACCGAGGCCCAAGAAAGCGGCCAGTCATGAGGGACATTGTGCAAGTCCTTTCACGAATCCTTAAACTGAGGCACAAGAAAAAGCATCACAGAAAGTCTCTTTCTGCAACAACAGACGATGTTTCTCTAGATATGGATCCATCAGAAATGAAGACTCCAGTCTCTGAACGTCATCAAAGAGAGGAATCTGTGGACAGTACAGACACCTGTGAGGTTTAGATGAAGGTTTATACATTTTCGCATTAGTTACATTCTGACAAAGAAAACGAGATAAATGGAAGCAAGATTTAGAAATGGCACGAATTTTATCCATCTTGCTACATATTAATGCTAGTACCAGCGAGGTCATGAACCTTTTAAGATTTTCTAAGTCAGTAATTGAGTTATGATTAAATCACATCAGTAAAAATTAATATTTTCTTACATTATTAAAATTAAAAAAAATTCAAAAGATTGAAAACATTGTGATTGATTATTCCTATAAATAAGGTACAACTAATTTCACCCATCTGCACTTTGATGAGGTGACTCCGCGAATGGTAACATCGGTAAACTTACTAAGTTAGAACGTCGAACACATTAGCTATTAAGATTTAAAAAACACAACTCCATTATTCCCTTGATTTTAATTTCGTTCTTCTTCTTTTAAACCTTTATTAATATGTGATTAATATATCATATGTGCAACCTCTATCTGTCACAATAGTCTCACCCTTAGATCTTATATGTACAAATTATATTGGGATAAAGATATAAGTCTCCCGTATAGTTTAAGGAACTTTACAATAACACAAGATCTTTAAAATTATCAATTTTTTTAAGTTTTGGTTTTTTAGAAAAATCTCTTTTCTTAGGCTTTGATTAAAAAATAACGACGAAACATATATAGTATAGATATGAAATGTAAACTAATCAAATGTTATTTACATAATAATTCAACCCGTTTGTTAAACTCGAGTCTAAATAATTAAATTAAACTTAAACTAATAATTTATTATAATTATCTTAAATTATCAATTTAAATTAAATTTAATCAATTCATGTCAAGTTTAAGAGTTGAATTGGGGTTACCAAATTAATAAATTTTGATTATTTCATATCTAACGTTCATACTAGGTATATTTGGTTGTTATTTTTTAATCTAAGCATAAGAAGAGATTTTTCTAGAAAACTAAAACTAAGAGTTTTTTTCGAGAATCTTAATGATTAGGAAGTTTTTCTAAGATTTCATAGTACAACTTTTATCCATTATAATACGATAATAATTTTATATATTCTTCACATAATTTAAAATAATTTGATAAGATGTTATTTGATTATATTAATTGGATCTATCTCTTTTATTTTGACTATATTTTGGGGATTAAATGGAAATTTTTATTTTTATTTTATTTTTAGAGATGACAAGTGAAAATTGCATTAAATTGGAGCATTATTGGTTAAATTAAGAATTTTAGAAAAAGTGGACAAATTATTACAGATAAGACGAAATCATGCTTAACGTTAGATTCACCTTTAGAGTTTGAATTCAATTATGAAACTTATTTCCAACCCTATTATGTAGGTATTTAAATATGTTTAGATGAGGATCTTGGCAACAAAAGAGGAGACTAGGTCTTGAGTAGGAATAAAGGAGAAAAACACGTGCAACACTTCTACACATCATCCTCTTTTGTTTTCTTTATGCTTTCCCTTCATCTTTCATCTTTTCTTCTATTTTTGGTGATGGAAATAAATCTACAATGTGTGGCTAAATCCAAATATTTTGATTTAAAAGGTTTCAAAACTCTAGTTTTAACTTTTTTGAGGTTTTGTTCTAAGCCTAGACTTTATTATAATTTAAGTGTTTCTTGTTTAGAGTTCCTATATTTCATGGATAATTAATATTGATTAATTTGACATTTTAATTTGATTTTGATTATTCTATAATTATCCATAAATTCAGTAATTTGTAATTGTCATGAAGGATTGATACAAGTAACAAATAGATTATTTATGAATTTTCATATTTAACTTATAAAAAACAAGAAAACTAAATTGAATAATTTTAGTTGTCTCAATTATTTAATTTAGGGTTTAGTGTTTTTCACTAAACTTATTGCTATCATTTAACTAATATGAAATGTTATCATATCCAATCAATTGATAGTAAGTTTTGGTTTGAATACTGGGTTTGAATATATTAATTTACGAAATTGTGAGACTTACTATGACTATCCTAAATTCCTAGTATGTTTCAGACTAATTACTTGAATTGTGAAAATTATTCTTTTTAGACCAATGACTATTGTTACAATTAGATGAGATATTTCCTTTGAATCAGAGTTAAGTACCATTGAATTTCTCACTTCAATACTTAGTTGATTTATTTTGGTTCCTTTATTAGTTAGTTAATCATAAACCCTCTCCCCTATTTGTTTTATTAATTCAAATTAAGAAACTAGTTTTCAGTTCTCTTAGGCTTTGACCTGGTTCCACGATTACAATAAGAGTTTAGAAAATTTAAATTACTTTTGAGGGCTTCAACAACCCGATCAAAATTTTGGCTATTTTAATTTCTTAGTTTCTTTGTGCTATTTTACAGTTTACTAGTAACGTCTTGTATTTTATGACTTGTTCTTCTCAGACAAGTGAATTAAAATATAATCCAAAAATTAAGAAGAAAACAAGTCGTTTAAAAAAAGACCAAGTAAGAAAAATGCCATTCACCTCTAGCAATTAAAGTTTAGATAAATCTACCAATTGGTGAGGATTCCAATTCCAAGAAGTTGAAAAAAAGATGGCAAATCCTAAAACATTAAGTGAGTTAGCCACATCAAATTTGAATAAACAAACTAAAATTCCAATAGGCTATAGTTTCAATTGAATAAAATAATATTCAATTGCAGAAAATCACAAATCACCCAGCCAAAATAAGCAAAAAAGGCAGAGAGAAAATCATACCTGCTACACCCCTCACAATTAACAACAACATAAACAAAATAAAAATTGAAGCAACAATAATTCAGCCTAGGTTACGTGATACACCTGAATCTACAACTCCACCAACTCAACTTAGGTTGTGTGATACACCTAAATTGTTTGCAGTAGATAGAGTTGTATTTAACCCAAACAGTTACTTAACATGATCGAAAATCACCCTTAAAATCCCAGCTGCCAAGTCATCCAATATCATTCATTTTTCTACCCACTACACATTTGAATCCATTATCCTAAAAATAGACTATATATTTAAATCTCATCTTAATTAGGATTAAACTTATCAAGCATCTCTTGGAAGAGTCCCACATAAACTCAACTAAGTCCAATTTTCAAATAATGTCCAAAATTAAATAACAAGATATCATAACCTATATCTTAACAATCTCCCCCTAAAGCAGATAATTGGACATATAACATTGAATTCACAAACCACAAAAGAACTCCCCCTTAATCAGTCCATAGGATCCAAACATAAGCAATTATCCGAAAATACAAATATTCAAAATTAACAAAACCCAAGCAAAAAATAAAAAACAAATGTTCCAACATAGTGTTCTTCCCCTTGGTACAAAAGATGTCAAAGAGTACAATCAAGAAGCATATGAAAACAGAAGAACCCTTTGCTTCGGTTGACGAAGAGCATCAATTCCTTGAAAGACACTCTCAATCCTGTCGATTTCAGTAACTAAAGTAGTATGCAAATTGATGGATAAAGAAGTCGATGCATCAGAAGGTCCAGACGGAGTATAGGGCATATCAACCACCAGAACATGCTTATTCCACATTCAAAATCCTTCGCAAGATATTCATCAATGTCTCCGGTTCAAGAGCACTCAAATCCAATAGAGGAACACCATTTGCATATAGAAATTAAGTGATTAAGCATGGAAAGTATAACAAGGAATGAGGCTTATCAATAACTGCCAACATTGCTCCAATGATAAGTTTGCCACATTGAAGTTTTCCCTAGTTCCAATGGCTTAAACAACCTTAGATTGTGCAAGATAAACCAATACCACATGTGTACTTAGAAACCAATTTGCCAAAACCAACTTATGAATAATAAAGTAATTCTACATCAGCATAGAAGCATGAAAAACAGAAGTTAATGGCCAAGCAGTTAATCTTCCTCTAGTTAATGGCCAAGTAGTTAATCCTCCTCTGGTTAACACAACTGTCATCATATCATTTGGCACATTCCAATCATCACTCTAAGTAAGATTCCTAAACAGATTATCAAACCCCAAAAATAAATTCAGTCTATCGGGATCAAATGGACTCAGTCTATCCCCCACATACACCATTTTATAGCACACAACATATTCAGTAAAGAGATTGTTATCCAAGTTACAGTAAAATTCTTATACTAAATCAGAATCAAAGTGTTGTGGTAACAATGCAACTTGCAATAGATTTCTTTCAAACATTATACTAAACAAAATAACTAAAATTCATCCAAGTTTATCGGATGATCAAGAACTAACTTGAGGTTCACGATAGTATCTGATTTCTGTGCTACTGCGGAAGTGTAGAATTTATAGTATATAGCGTCATTAACCAACATTTTGAGTAGATGGCCTTGATATGGTGGTTAAACTGAATTCTGAGCCAGTTTCTTTGTCAATTTTCTAGGAGCAGCAATAGGGGTAGTCGGTGGTGGTACAATTATGGAGCTAGGGAACAATATCTTCAATGAGAGCCTCGTTAGTATCTAAATCAGAATTTTCTATCAAAAATAACATACATAGATGGTTGGACAGATTTCTGAGCCAGTTTCTTTGTCAATTTTCGAGGAGCAACGATAGTAGATATTTTTCAGTGGATACATATGAAAGAGTAGATATTTTGTTCTCCACGAGCTCTAAAATAAAGTGATACTTCAAGTCAATATGTTTTGTTCTCGAATGTTGAACTAAATTTTTCGAGATGTCTATAATACTCTTGTTATCACACATGATTGTCAACACATTTTGATTTATTCCATAATCTTCTAACATTTGTTTCATCCAAAGAATTTGTGAACAATAACTACCTGCAACAATATATTCCGCTTCTATTGTTGACAATGAAATAAAATTTTTCTTTTTACTATACCACGAAATCATATTGTTAACAAAGAAGAAACAGTCCCCTGAAGTGCTTTTCCGATCATCTAAATTTTCAGCCCAATCCGCATCACTATACCCAGCTAGATAAGATGTAGAATCATATGTATGCCAAATTCTAAATTTAGAAGTACTGCTGGCATATCTGATAATTCTCTTTACTGCTGTTAAGTATGTCTCTTTCGGGTTGATTTGATAGTGAGCATATACTCTAATGCTATAACAGATATCCGATCTACTTACGGTTAAATACAGTGGACTAACAATAATACTTCCATATAAGTTGACATCAACACTTTTTCCATTTTTCATCTTTGTTTAAGTTCATAGATACACTCATAGGAGTTCTAGCATACCGAGCATTCTCAAGTCCAAACTTCTTTACTACATTCTTTGCTTATTGTGTTTGCGATGCAAAGATACCATCCTTCATTGTTTAATTTGCAAATCCAAAAAGAAGTTCAATTCACCAACTGTGCTTATCTCAAATTCATGTGTCATTAGATCTTCAAATTCATCCACCATTTTAGGATGAGTGGAACTAAACAAAATATCATCAACATAAATCTGTGCAATCATCAAATTAGATCTGAATTTTTTAAGAAATAGGGTCTTATCATCACTACCTCTTTCATAACCTTGCTTGAGTAGGTATTGAGTGAGCCTTTGATACCAAGCCCTTGACGTTTTTTTGAGACCATAAAAATCCTTCGTTAGCTTAAAAACATGATCAACATGGACTGAACCAATGAATCCTTTCGATTGCTCAACATATACCCTTTTTTGTATGAACTGATTCAAAAATGCACTTTTCACATCTATTTGATAAAGCTTGAAGCCTTTTACACATACTATACTTAAAAGTAGTCTAATCGACTCAAGTCTTGCCACTGGTGCAAAAGTTTCATCAAAATCAGTTCGTTCAATATGAGAGGAGCCTTAAGCCACCAACCTTGCTTTATTTCTAGTTACATTATCTCTTTCATCATTTTTATTATGAAGCACCCATTTTGTTCTAATCACATTCACATCAGATGGTCTTGACACCAATTCCCAAACGTCATTGCCAGCAAATTGAGTCAATTCTTCTTAAATAGTTGTTGTCTATAACTCATCTCGTAAGGCTTCTATACAATTTTTAGGCTTGAATTAAGAAGTGTAACATAAAAGTCCCACAAATTCACGATAATCAACTCTCTTTCTTTCCCTTATTTTTCTTCTCTCACTAATTTCTCCAATTATGTTTTCAACTAGATGACCTCTTCTGATCCGTGAGGGAGGATCCCTATTCAAATCATCTTCTCTTGAATTTTGATTATTTAAAGGAATTATTTTTGCATAAGATGTCTTGGTTCTTGCATCGTTGCTTGTTTGAGCTAGACTGCAAGGCTAGTTTTGTGATTTTTCTTCTACCATTTTACCATTTAATTGAGACACAGCATCTACCATAACATTTATGAACTCTAACACTTTCTTGGTTCTTTGATTGAACACTCGGTATGCTTTATTGTGGGTTGAACAGCTAATGAAGACCCCTTAGTCACTCTTTCTTTTTTAATTTTTCGAGCTATTCCCGATCTTTAAGAATATAGCATTTACTGCCAAAAATATGAAAGTAAATATCTGGTTTCTTTCCCTTCCATAGTTCACAAGATGTCGTGTTTAATATACTTCTAAGATGAACTCTGTTGCATATATAGCATGTCGTATTTACTACTTTTGCCCAAAAATATTTTTCTTCCATTTAACATAGATCTGACATTTTCTTGAAGACTTTGATTCTTCTTCTTTGCAACTCCATTTTGTTGTGGAGTTTTATGTGCTAAAAATTCTTGTATGATACCATATTTGTCACAAAAATCATTGAAGCTTGCATTCTTAAATTCCCTTCCATAATTTGATCGGATTTTCAACACTGTCATATTTTTCATATTCACGACCTACACATATATTAAAAATGATACCCAAATGTATCTAAAATAATCATAAACATAAGCTAAAAAGTATCTCATTCCACTAATGCTAGCATGCTGCGTTGGACCAACCAAGTCCATGTGAATTAATTCTGAAATGCGTGAGGAAGTAGCGTGACTAAAC
Organism: Erythroxylum oxycarpum; assembly: GCA_025629785.1. Lineage (NCBI taxonomy): Eukaryota > Viridiplantae > Streptophyta > Magnoliopsida > Malpighiales > Erythroxylaceae > Erythroxylum > Erythroxylum oxycarpum. Next base: position 39,907,386 of record JAOTAZ010000220.1, on the reverse strand, counting down.
TTTTATGTGGCATTCTCATTTGTTTACCCATTTGACATGCACTACATGCTGAACCCCACTTCTGAAGCCCAACATTCGTAGGCATTTGACAGAGACAATACTGTCCTTGACCCTATCGAACTTGTTTAGGGATAAAAATGCATAACTTTCTCTATAGTTGACGACCTAATAATTATTTGGACTATCGAAAGAAGACTTCAAGACCTACAATTTCCATAAAGACCTTGAAGATGGATTCTATCATTAGGACGATAAAAAATTTGACCAGACGATTCAAGATGAACAGTGCACAGAAGAAGTAGAGGGTCAACTATAGAGAAAACAGAAAGCAGACAAGTGATTACAAAGCAGACGAATGCGGAAGAGCAAACGAATGTGGAAAAGCTGACAAATACGAAAAAGCAGACGAATGTAGAGAAGCAGACGAATGCCACAAAGCAGACGCACATGGAGCAGACGAGTGCTATAAAGCAAACGAATGTCGAACAACAGAAGAAGGTCACGAAGTAAATGAATGCCAAATAGCAGACGGAGACCATGAAGTAGACGAATGCTGAATAGCAGATGAAAGCCACAAAACATATGAATGCCAAATAATAGACGAAGGCCACGGAACAGAAGAATGCGGAATAGCAGATGAAGGCTACAAGGCGGACAAATGTCACCAAGCAAACGAAGGCCACAAGGCAGACGAATGCGAAACAGCAGACGAATGCCACAAGGCAGATGAATGCGGAACAACAGACGAATGCTACAAGCCAAACGAATGTAAGAAGGCAGATGAATATGGAGCAGACGAATGCTAAAAAGCAGACGAATGTAAGAAGGCAGAAGAATGCCAAAAAGACAGATGAATGCCACAAAGCAAATGAATGGAAGAAGGCAGACGAATGCCACGAACCAGAAAAATAGAAGAAGGCAGACAAATGGAGACAACTTAAGATGAAGCAAAGTCTTAAGACGAAATGACGTCAGCACAGATGATATGATCACAGACGAAGCATCTTTACAGATGATACGTCTCCCCTTATGAAGACCATAACTTTTGACTCCTATGCCCAATTATTTCCTACTACATACTGATGGAAAGCTAGAAAGATAAGCTGTAACTTTCCAGAGGGAAACTTTGACTAATTTAATCTAAATTAGTCCAGTTTTTTCCCTGAATTCGGCACATAATTTTTATACCTAGGCGAGACTTGGATTTTTAAAATGTGCAACTACCAAGGGACGTGCACAACACATGGGGAACTTTTTAGTTCTAAACTTATTTGCCAAAAATCACAAAAGCTCAAACCTAGCTTTAATTAAAAATTTACATCATAAATAAAGACTTAACACAAAATACAACGTGTACAATGCTCAATGTTTACATGCTTATGTAGCTATCCAAAAGTGATCAAACTAACTTAGTTACAAAAGTTCCTAATATCTTGGAGTTTCCAATGCCTTACAAGGATTGCTACTCTTCTCGTTCTGCACCTGAGGAGGGACTAACGGAGTGAGCTACATAGCTCAGTAGCTAATATATTTATATCCATTGGAAATTAACCACAAATTCAAGCATATGTCTATATATATTCTTATATTCAATAATTCAAGCATTCTTCAATTTACTTTAACACTCATGGCTCATAACACTCAAATGCAACAGACATGAATTAGTGAATATATAAAACCAATTAAGTTGGCCTCATACAACAGCTTAAGCTATTGTGGTAAAATGGTCGCTTAACATGGTATCAGAGCCTTTATAACCAAGTGGTCATGAGTTCAAATCCTACCACCCACCTATTATTCAGCACAAGGTAGAGTGGGCCTGTGCAAGTTTCAAGCCCAAAGGGCTTTCACTTGAGGAGATGTGTTAGTGAATATATAAAACCAATTAAATTGGCCTTACACAACAGCTTAATCTATTGTGGTGAAATGGTCACTTAACATGGTATTGAAATTTTAATATGGGTAGAGTGTAGAGGCCACTATCAAGAATTGGGCTTGGGTCAACTATTGTCCAAATAACTAGAACTAGTTATTTAGATAGTTGACTCTTACCACTTATAAACCCTTTAACATTTTGATGTCTAGGCAATATGGGATACTCTAACACTCCCCCTCAAGTGCAACTGGGGCTGGACATTCAGTTGTCACTTGAAATATACACAGTGGTAACCGGATCGGACCGCTGGGACTGGACATCCAGACGGACAACCAGGAAATTAATAATCCGGACCAAACCTGCTCTGATACCATATTGAAATTTTAATATAGGTAGAGTGTAGAGGCCACTATCAAGAATTGGGCTTGGGTCAACTATTGTCCAAATAATTAGAACTAGTTATTTGGATAGTTGACCCTTACCACTTATAAACCCTTTAACATTTTGATGTCTAGGCAATATGAGACACTTTAACAGAAATCACGCAACATTTGGGAGCTTGACCTTTTAGTTGCTGATGGAGCATTAACGTTACAGCAAATAAAAAGAAAACAAGGAGAATAACGCAGCTGGGAAGGAACATGCATCCAAGGGGGCTCCACCATTTTAGCTAAAAACGTTACAAGAGAAGCACGTCCTATACCAACAAAAGAGAAGAAGCAAAGGCATTCACGCATTCACAAAGGAGAGGGGGGCTCCACTCATGAATTAATTTATTCATTCCTCTCATTTACTTTATCTTGGTGGGGCTCATTTACGGACAAAACATTAAACCAACGTAGGGAGGCTCCACCAAGTGACCATGGAACTATCAACATTACAAACTAAGGTGGCTCTAGGATATTCACGTTAGACACTCATTGGACAACTCTCCACTCATTTTCGGAGGAGGCCACTCACGCCATATTGGAGGACCCAGCAGCACTCACTCTTCAAGAAGAGAAACTCCACTCACGCAATATACTTGACTTCACTCACAAAAAAATCCTGGGGGCAGCAAACATTTCAAGGGGAACGCACATTAAGGGGGGCTCCATCTTTACTGATTATTCAAGGGGCCACTCTCTACTTACTTTCCAACACTCACTCTTTATTAAGCACCAACGACAACACCAAGCATGGAGGGAGAGCTTCAAGACCCCACCCAAAATCAGTCACTCACCATCCAGCACATTCAGCACTAAGGTTACTCTCCAAGACAAACGTTACACACTGCAGGACACCAAGAGGAGCTGAACGTTACATCAATAGAGGAGGTTAGAAGGGGGGTGCGTGAACAACAGGCTAGGGTGGAGAACATCGAAGGCGAGGTGCAAAATAATAAACGCAAAAAAGGGAGACCCAAAAACCCATTTATCTTTTGTTTATTGTTTAGTGTCTCATATAATGTTTGTTGACTTAAATATTTGTGGTTTTCATTCTACCATGAGTGAGTAGCTTCCCCGTAGTTTC